>VOQZ01001732.1:0-19735 GCA_008079305.1 Phytophthora palmivora | reverse complement strand
GGCCTCGCCACATACTAAAATTAGCTTTTAAGTAGAAAAATGATTAAACTGATTGGCTAAATATTGAGTCATGGCGTATTTTATTGTCGTGGGGATTTTCTTGTCGTTAATTACACATTTTAATAAGTGTTTAAAAACAAATGTGTTAAATGCGACGTAAGTTAGCCTTCCGAAACAGTTGTGATTGGTCAATCTGGTTGTTTTCAACGAATCATAAACGATAATTTGAACTAAACCGCGATCATTGGTTCGAAATAACATGTGAGAGAGCTCAGCTGTATCATTATCCGACGACGATCGCCGACGGCGGCAGCATCATGCTGATCTTCCCGAGAGACTTTTTCTCATTTGCATTTGCGCTGTGTATGCGGCAGCATTTGCGTCCATCCGCGCGCAAATACGAGGACTCTATGGCGATACGTTACAATACAAGCACGACTACATCTCCAGGCAGAGATCATTTGCTTGTTACTGAGTAGTTGTAGCTCACGTGTTTTTAATTGCATTGTTCGTAGAGATGGCATTGAGTCTGTGGATACCTTCCTCCGTAGTGTGAAGCACCGCTACGTGTCAGAACTGTACGATGCGTCGACATTCGAGTGGATTGTGCACAAAGTTCCGACGCTTGTTTGGCTGCACGAGCCACTGCAATGGACTCCAAGCTTTTGTATGGAGGTGATTTGCTTGGTGGGCGTCACTGCGGCGGTACTAGGCGTACTTCAGCCGGCGTGGCGTACGGCTGGACCACTGGCACTCCAGTGGATCTGCTACTTGTCCATCGTGAAATGTGGCCAGACGTTCATGCAATTTCAATGGGATTCGTTCCTGCTAGAAGTCGGGGCTTTGGCGGTTCTGCTAGCCCCATGGTGGCATCATAGCCGGTCAGATGAAACCTTTGAGACACCAGCGGCAGCCGTTTGGACGCTACGCTTCTTGTTTTTCAAGTTCATGCTCATGTCGGGAGCTGTCAAGATCCAATCACGTTGTCCTACTTGGCTAGGGCTTACTGCGCTGGATTTCCATTTCGCGTCTCAGCCGTTGCCTTTACCTCTCAGTTGGTATGCATCGCAGGTTCCGGTGAGTAATTTGATAACATTATCCTTGTGATGACTGCATTGCAACTAATGAGTAAGTTCGTGTATATCCACTCTAGCCGATTATGAACAGTATCGCTGTAGCAGTCACGCTGCTGATCGAAGGTCCCTGGACATTCTTTTTGCTCGCGCCTCACCGCATGCTACGGAGAATTGGTGCCGTTCAGCAGATCACACTGCAGATTTCCATCATCCTCACGGGAAATTACAATTTCTTCAACCTGCTGACCATCATATTGGCAATAGCCCTCATTGACATTGGAAGAGACGCAACCAATAGCAAGTATTATGACAGTGAATCGCAGATATCGTGGATTACTCGAGTGGAGTCGGCATGGTACACATTCCAGATACACCAGTAGCTTCGAAGGCATTGCTGATGGGTGGCCTCTGGTTCTGCGTCTACACATGGCTGGAAGCGTTCGAAATAACGATATTGGATGACCCATTTACGGCAGAACAGAGACAAAACTTCATCGAAGTACTACTAGCTACAAGGATCCAGCTACTGCTAACTGTGGAAGATACTCAGACATGGCTTGCGCTGATCCTACCCCGTTGTACGGTATTTTCCGCCGTCTTAGTGGTGTGTTCAAGTTGCTGGCAAATCATGCGTTCCTTCTCTCCGTCTCAACATAGCGGTATGCCAACATTTCGTTCCAGGAGTCGTCTTGCATTGCGGCTCATTTATCTGCTGACAACAACAGTGACAAGCATTTGGATTTTCACGAGCAGTGTCGCCACTCTGTCGGTATTGGATCAGTCTTTCCAGCAATCGTTGCCATCGTTCGTATTCTCCACATATTCGTTGACCGAGAAATACAGCATCACTAGCGCCTACGGCTTGTTCCGCAGAATGACAGGTGTGGGCACAGTGCAGCTGGACAATGGACAACGCTTTTCAGTTGTTGCCCGACCGGAGATTATCTTGGAGGGTACAGATGACGGCGGGTTGACATGGAAAGCGTACCATTTCAAGTACAAGCCAGGTGACGTGACTTCCGCACCACGTTTAGTAGCTCCTTTTCACCCACGACTAGATTGGCAAATGTGGTTTGCCGCTCTAGGTGACTACCATGGCGCACCGTGGCTCGTACATCTCGTGGCCAAGCTCCTAAAAGGATCCCCAGATGTAAAGGATTTGCTCGACACTACACGTGATCCATTTCCTGACACTCCACCGGACGCCATACGTGCACAGCTTTACTATTACGATTTCACGCGGCTGAACACATCCTGGAACCGAGCGTTGCCCAGAGCCAAGATACTGGGCAACAATAGCGACCCACAGTGGTGGACGAGGACCTATGTGCGGGAGTATTTGCCCGCTCTGAAGCGTGGGAATCCATCACTGGCCACATTTGTGGAGCAGTACTGGCCCGAGTCTCCATCTGTTCCCAAACGCGTGCTAGAGACCTCATTGCTGCGTCGATGGATTGATCATGTGCTGGAATCGTTGTGTAATGAGCCATGGTCGCCTGTGGGGATAGCAGCAGGCTTCGTTCTGGTCAAATCAGTTCTGTTCCGCCGTCATGCTGACAGCAAGTTGAAGTGCGAGTGATCCGCCGTTGGATTGGCCGGAATATCGTCTGGGATTGTGGCCAATAGGGCGCGAAACGGCCGCCGATTGGGAAATAATATGGCGGACCTTGGGGAGGGATGACCCACTAAACACCAGGAGCTTGGAGCTGGTGCCACCCTACCTTTTGGTTAATTCGAGCTGCAACTTCGGAGCTTCACATCGTGCCGAAATGCCTCCAGTACTATCGTCCGTGAGTCAGCCTCAATATCTACGCCTCGTTTCTCGCACTTGGCCTAGTCGAGTTGCCCTCCGTTCACTGCAAACGAGCGATCTTCATGATGACTTGTCTCCAGTATGGGACCACCAGGTCAAAGAAACGGCAGCAGACGGGATTGCAAGATGTCGCCTCGCCCAGCGCACCCTTTGGAGCCCGAGGTTTTATGGGATAAAACCTCGAGCTCCTGACACCAATCTCTCTGCGGCCGCGTGGTGTGTCTTGGCGCTGGTGCTCTTCGCGTGTCATTTCTGCGGAAGAATCGGAGACAAGAGGTGCGTTGGTGGACGTAGTATGGGCATGTGAAGCCGGCCGATATCATGGCCTTGTGGCCAGTGCTCTTGGCCACCATAGAAGCGAAACAGGAGTGACTGATGACGACGTATCTTTTGTGTGGATCACTTAGAAACGAGAGCATGGAGACGACGGCTGACCAGCGCAAGTGCCACAACTGCGGCCAAGTGGGCCACATCCGCCGCGACTGCCCTGAGGCCCCGTCACAGGAGGCGGCTTCGGCGGCTACAACAGCGGCGCCGCATGCTTCGGCTGCGGAAAGGTCGGCCACCTCAAGCGCGACTGCCCCACGAGTGCCGGCGGCCGTGCCTGCCACAACTGCGGCCAGACTGGCCACATCCGTCGCGACTGCCCCGAGGAGGCACAGCCGCCCAAGTGCCACAACTGCGGCGAGACCGGCCACCTCCGTCGGGATTGCCCACAGGAGCTGCGCGAGTCGCGCAAGTGCCACCACTGCGGCCAGACTGGCCACCTTCGTCGTGACTGCCCTGATGACAGTGGCCCGAGTGAAGACAAGTGCTATCAGTGCGGTGAGACTGGCCACTGGGCCCGGAACTGCCCTGGTGCCAAGGCTTAAGCATCTAATGCCGTGAAGGAACCAACTACGAGAGAGGAGGGAGGGAGTGAGCGAGAAGGAGAGGGTATAGATGTGTGATGACGCGCGGAACTGCCCGCTTTGTACTAGTATTTTCCCAATGAGATCTTCGGCCTTTCGTGGTGGCGAGACACGTAGTGAAGGTGCGAGTGAGAGAAGGAGCTTGTGCGGGATCACGTTGCGACTTGCGTCGCCCCAGTGGACCGTAGCAGTGCTCGGATTTCTTATTAACTAAACTAACATGTCGACAACACAACCGACCGTACCAATCGAGCCCATTTGTTGACGTCCGGGTTGATGATCAACGATATTGATGTAGAAGTCGCAGGACTAGACCTGGACTAGACATTGCTACATGTAGTGTCGAGATCTGTATCTGTAGCTATGACACAAAAGTGTAAACCCAGCATCAAGAAGCTGTAGAACGCGGGTATATAACAAAATACATCTCGAACTCATCGTCCTGCTTCCTTACTTGGTTTTTCTTTCCTCCTTCCCGTACTTCACTTGTCCAGAGCGTCTACTGTCGAGGCTGCTCTTCATGGAGATGTTCTGCTATTGCTTCGCATTGAATGCCGCCGCTCTGGCCGCTAATTTCCGGTCCCGCTCGTCCATCATACGGTCCCAGTCCGTCAGCAGCTCCAGTTTGCTCTAACCAGTGATACAATAGAGACGTGTTAGGAATACGACTACAGTAACGTTTACGGTGGGAGGAAGAGGCGCACCTGCATGTTGTTACGGGCCTGCCACTTGTTGACGGCGCCGAAGCCCACGCCCATGAGCGAGAAGGCGACAGAGATGACCACGAGGCCAGGCAGCACTTGGTACGGCATTTTGAGCTGCTGTCTGCAATGAGCGGCCCTCCATCGCCGATATCTTCGCGCAACATTCAATGAGTGGGATAACATTCGCGCAACAGCCATTGAAAACTTAGGGTGGTAGACATAATATGATGTATGACACACAATTACTGACTTCAACTTGAATAGCGCTTCAACATGGAGCCATGTCACTAAGCTGACGGTGCACATTGATCTCGTGGTGTCATCAACAGCGGCAAACCACCATCCATGAAAAGCCCCGATTTCAACACGTAGCCGCGCTCGTGCTTCTCACCCGGTGCAATTTCGACATGAAAACGACGGAGCGTTGTAGCGATGAAGATCTTCGCCTCCAGCACAGCCATTTGCATTCCCAAGCAAATTCGAGGACCCGCCTGGAAGTTTGGGAATTCGTACGCACTAGGGCGCTTGGACATTTCCAACCAGCGTTCAGGGCGAAATTCCAGTGGGCTGTTACCCCAAATTTCACCATTGCGACCCATGTACCACGGACTGTAGACGACGTCGACACCGGCGGGCACAAAGGTACCATCAGGCAAATAGTCATCCCTGACCGCACTTTTGACGTTATACGGTAAAGCCGGATACAATCGCACAGCCTCGTAGACAACTGCTTCGAGGTATTTCAAACTTTTCGCTTCCTCGAGCGTGAATGAGGAGAAGTTACCGTTCTTTGGTTTTACATTTTCCAGTTCGTCGACGATTCGTTTTTGAACTTGTGGGTGCCGAGCGACGGCGTAAAAACTGTATGTGAGGCATTCTGCAGTTGTATCTCGACCAGCAAAAATGAACGTCAAGATGATGGAACGAAGTGTTTCAGGTCCCAGTAAGGACGAGATTTCAGATCCACCATGGTTCTTGTTGTCACTTGCCAGCTCTCGAGCCTTGCAAATGAACAACGACAGCAAATCCGACCGAGCGTTAATTTCGTCTTCGGACTCTTCCAGACGTCGAAGGAGGACGATGTCAGCTACGGCGTGAATTTCGCGTGTGCGTTGTCGCAATTCTCGTTCACTAGGCATGATCCAACGAAGCAATTTGTAGTACTGTTTGACAAACAGCCGTTGTGCGCAATGTTTGTTGACGAACCCCATGTGTCTGGCAAACTCATCTGCATCCGTGATCTTTTTCAGCGGTAAACCGAACGCGACATCAAAGATTGACTGCAGTGTGTATCTCGCACTGATCTCCTGCATATCACAGCAAAAACTTTTATCACCAGTTTGAAACCCATCTCGCAGTGTAGACCTGATCGCTTCTGTTTGAGCAGTCGAAAGCGTATCCTCTGCGTGACGAGCGAATATTTGTTCAGTGAATACGCGAAAGTTCGTGGTAGTGAACACCTTCACAGCTATCTTGCGCTGGAGTCGCCAACCAGCCCCTCCGTCAGGAGCTTCGGGGTGGTGGTTCACAGCAAAAAACGAGTTCCCAAAGACTTCCTGAAAAGCGTCCAGGAATCCTTGCGGCTTCACGTAATTGGTGAAATTCGTCGACAAAATGTGCTGTACGTCTTTCGGGTCTGTGATCTACAACCAATTATCATTCATCAATCAGTATTCCATGCTACCAGCTTCCTGAAGACCAAATTTCCTTACATAGATGGCACCATCGAAGAAAATGTGCCACGGCATCTTCATCCGTCCTCCATGTTGCTTCAGCAGATCCTCCTACCACGGCAATGAACAAGGTTATCCTAGCGAACCTAAACACGAGTGGATTGATACTCACCAAAAAATGGTAGATGCGATTGCGATTTTTCATATATGCCGGCATGTTGCCAAGTAACCAGACCCCCGGTGGTCCAGTGAGTGGCGCCAAACCTCGAGCAATTCGGAGCTTCCGGTATAACGACGTCGAGAGTTTGACCAGCAACAATGCCGCAGTGAGCGTTACCAGAAGCTTCATCAGTACTCGCTGCGGCAGAATCCGAAATGTGATCTACTCGGCCATGAGGAAAACGAGCTTGGATTGACCTACGGTCGTCGTCTTGAACTCGGTGTAGCCATTTCGATAATCGAACAAACAGGGACCATATTGAATTTTCGCGACCTCAGCGCTTCCGCGATGATCGGTTTAAGAAACAAATGAGGAACGTTATCGCAGATGAGGCCGAAATAACCGGATCCGAAGACCAACTGAAGGAGCTGCGATCAATGACAACACACTTCGCAGCGATTCCCAGAATTCGGATGTTAATAACGGATATGCATTGCCACTTGCCACGTTGCTCGATCAGCACAATCTATCGCGATCCAGAACCCGGATCTCTGATCTCACTGCTCGTGGCTCACTACAATACTTTTGGGTACAAGTACATTATCACGAAACTTTGTAGTATTCTGGCATTGCCAAGTAGCAATCCTAAGTTGTCAACTACAACATCACAACGGGTGCTGTGCTAAAATGTCATGAAGTGATTGTGCGCCTCATACAGTGCTTCGATTTCCAAACCACTTCAACTTGAAGTCCCAGAATCCCGAACCCGATCCAGCAACTCAAAAATCGGGTTTGGGACAAATAGATCCATCATTTACCTCCACCTCCTTACTTTATTCAAGTCAATGATTCTACGTGTGACACGCCAATTTTGGGTTGCATCGTCGTCACTTTATCAGACGCACAAGGCGTAAGCAGCGAGAAGAAGCGTGTCATTCCGTGTCGCCGTGTGTCCCCCTACATCATCTCACGCTCGGCCATACGTTGGCCATCTCCCCCTTCATCTGTCGATCCCGGCCAGCTTCCTCTCGCCTCTTAACTCTCTGTAGTTTCGTCGCCAATGTCGTCCAACCCAAGCGCTCGTCTGAATGGCATCTTCCAGGACGCCTCGGCCTCAGGCGGCGGCAACGACGCGCTGCGTTATACGGCGCCACGAGAGCCTTCACACAAGCAGCAGCAACAGGCCGCACCTGCGGCCTCGTCGGCCCCGACCTCCTCTGTCGTGTACTCCACAATGGTCTCACTGTATCAATACGACTCTGCGGCCCGTAAATACGTGCAATTAGGGGGTGCTACAGCCGGCAGTAAAGCGGCCGTAGGCTGCGTTATTGTGGGGGCCGAGACGTCCTACAATCTGCTGTTCTACAACGCTGCTAAGCAGCATTTGTGTGCAGTGGCCGTGAAATTTGGCACCTTTAAACCGACACTACAAGCTAAGAGTTACGTCAACTTTTATGACGAACAGGGAGTTAATTGGTCGGTGAAATTCCCCAGTGATGCACAGGTAGCAGAGTTTATGAGGCAGGTGTTCCTGGCCAAGATCCATGTCGAAATTTGGGGCAGTGACAAGACTGTGACCAAGACGAACCCGAGTGCACTAATTCAAGATGATTTGGTGTTTGTCAAGCCTGAAACACAACAAGTGAACAATGGAGATACAGTTGCAGTTGCATTTAGTGCATGGAGAGTTGTGGGCAATGCCAACTCGGCTCCGGCAGATGTGGTGACGAAATATTCGCCATTTGAAAAAGCAGGTGAAGATGAGTTACGTAAAATTCGACTTGGAGACAGTAGTGAGCGGATTAAAGCTTTGGAGGAAGGAATTGTGGGTATGAGAAAAAGTGGCAAGCGTATTGTGTTGGCCCCACCTGGAAAAACGAACGGGCAGGATTGGTATCTGTTGGAGATTGAACTGTTCAAGACTAAGACAGGACATGGTGCCACTCAACGAAAGTCTGTGCCCGCTGTTAATACAGCGGCAGCAGAAGAAGCGCCCAAAGCATCTGCTGAAAGGAAAGCGTCACGACGGCGCTCAGTCCTAGTTCTGCTAGCAACAATACTGCCGCAACTACATCATCCCGTTCAAACAGTGCGCGTAACCTCAGTGATAGAAACGATGCCACTGCCAGGAATGGAGACCTCGTGCCTTACGAAGAAGATGTAAGCACGGCTGCGAAGAACGAAATGGAACTGAAGGAACTCCGGTTGTTACAACGTGAACAGCAGTTGGAGCTTCAGGCACGTGCACTTGAACGTGAGCGAATGGGTGTCACCGGAGGTGGAAGTAGCTTTGGATCTATGGGCTTTGGTTTGGGCGGCTTTAACAGCAGCTTTCCAAGCTCTTCGACACTTTTTAACAATAATGGAGGACGTCCTGTGGACACGATGCTTTCGGAGTTGAACGCGAAGGTGGATTACCTCATCCGAATGGCACCAGGAACGTCATCGAACTCTAACTCCGGTGTCGGTGCGGGTCCCAGTGATGTAGCTGCGGTTATTCGTGGTGTGGAAAGGCTTGCTAACGAGAACGACAGACTATTGACCCAGATCAATTCGCAGCATCAGCAGCAGTCATCTTATGAGAAGCGTTGTGAGGAACTTTTGGAGCAAAACCAGCGGCTTCAGGACGAGAAACGTACGCTACAGGAACGGTATCAATCGGCAGCAAGCTCCCAGCTGAATACAACTTCGGAGCTCAGCGCTCTTGCTAGTGCACGTGATGCTGCAGTCACCCAGACGAACCGATTGCATGCTGAGTACCAGCAGCTATTGACAGCCTACTATCAGCTTCAACAGCAACAAGGAGCCAGTAACGAGGCCGAGGAACACAAGCAAGCCCTTAATTTTGAACGTGAAGCACGCTCTCGAGCTGAGAAGCAGCTTGCTAAAGAAACCCAGGCTCGTTCTCTTGCAGAGCAGGAGTTGGTGCTTACGAAGAAGCAGCATGATGTTGCACTGCAAGTCAAGACGTCGGAACTGTCGACAGCCACAGCACAATTGGAGCAACAGGTACGTTCGCTTCAGGCTCAACTACAGAAAATGAACGACGATAGAATGCGACTGCAGGCTCATGCAGATGAGCAGACGCAACTTTTGGCAGCTCAGAGCGAAACTAGAGAACGAGACGCGAAGCAGCAGTTTGAAAGGGTTGCACAGCAGGTTGCTCAGCTGGAGCGCGAGAATCAGGATCTGGTTGGCAGATTGGACGTGTCCTCGGCACGCGTTCATGAGCTCGAGACAGAGCTGAATTCTAAGGTAGCAGTTCCGGAGGCAAATGGCGAGACGGAGAGTGCTCTGGCAGCTGAAGAGAAGCGCATTCTTGTAGAGCAAATCGAATTGCTTCACCAACAGGTAAAAGACTTGGAGCAGGAGAAATTTGACCAGGTACAACAGGCGTTGGCCTCAGGTCGCTTGTCATCAACCGAGTGTGAGAACTGTGCGGCAGTGAACGCCCGTGAACAAGCAGCAGAGCGTGCTTTGGCCGCCGCAGAGACAATCAAGCGCGAGGCGCAGGACATGCTTGCTGTGGCCGCGCACACTGGAGGAGGTGCCGAGGAGCGTGAGAGATTGGTAGCTCTTTTCAAGGAGTCGGTGAACGAAATGTTTTTCCGCTTCCAGGACTTGTTCGAAGAGGAGACTGCTGTGGATGGCAAGCAGGTACTCACGGCTATCAGGAAGGTCCTGAAGTCTAGCACGAAGAGCATCATTCAGCAATTGCAAGAATCCACGCCGCAACAGGTTATCCAAACTGAAGCAGAAAGCGATGGCAACGTGAGTGATGGCCCACCAGCACCACCACCGCAAGTGACTCCCGTCGTTCAAGCTGCTGCAGCTGTCGAAGCCGTCGCTGAAACGGTTGACGCTGTAGAGGCAACAATAACTCCCACAGCAGAAGAGCTACATGTAGTCAACGGAAATGATGCCGAAGAAAAGTCAGAATCTGCTAACGCTGCTGCCAAGACCACTCCCGTCACCGATGAAGAAGAAAAACCAAGTGTCATCGCAGAAGCTAAAGTGAAAGATGAAGCAATCGCCAGTACCACACCAGAAGCTCCTGCTACAGCTACCACTGCACCCGTTCTCCATGTAGCGCAGTATCCATCAAGTGACGAGAGCGACAGCGATTCTGAATTCCACGGGTAGACGTTTATGTGACCGATACGCACATGCAGCAAGACGTTTGAAGACTTGGGACGCTACGTCTCCACGAATTACGCAGCACGAACCTTCGTTTTTGATGCTTACGAAGAAAAATATCAACATCCACGTCAACACCTCATGCCTAGTGTTCATTTTGCGATTGTACCCATTTCAACTTGAGTGGTAAAGTGCATTATACCTAAAAACTAACGACACGATGCCAGGAAGTTCCACCCCCACGAAAAAGCCTGTGCGTATGGGTAAAATCTTCTCAAGAATGTTGACCGAGTGTCCACTTGACGTACGTCTCCATGTCGTTCATGATAAAGGAGACGAACTATTGACCACACATTATGTGCCTTGTCCTATGATACTACCAGATCCAAGTATACGGCAAGTGCGTGGCCGACATCCACGGCGGCGTGAATCGCCAGGCGTGTGAGAAGGAATTCCAGAAGCTTCGTCAGTGCTTTGAGCGCGTGGCTCGCCAGCGCGCATAGAGACCAAGTTGTCCCCCATAAGCTCTCAATCGCTCATTTTGGTCCCAAAGTACCCAAAACCGTGTTCATGTGCCCAATTTTGGTCATTTCGGAATTTTACGCGCGTGGGTCGGAGTGGTCATGGATGTGGCGACGACGTTGGCATCCTGCGCCTTCCAGGCCACTTCAGCGCCTCGTAATACATTCGCTGACATTGTTATGATCTCTTCTAGTAGCAGTGAAAGTGAGAGCGATCAAGACGCGCTGGATCAAGAGAACCAAGACAATTTCGGTGTCGATGCCATGCCGAGAGATCGAGAGAGTCTGGAGCACGAACTAGCAAGGCTGGACGAGCTGGAACGGAGAATACAGAGCCACACAGCAGTGGACTTGGTGCTGGGTTGGAAACTACTGTCGGCCACGCACCAAGAGCAGGTGGCCAAGGCTCACTCGGCCCTGGAACGACGACATGCTGCAGCTAGGAAAGTTTGTGAGTATGCGGCCGTTAAGGCCCGTGAGACGTACACCAGCCGCTGCAATGAGCTCCAACGAGAGATGAGCACAGATTTCGAACGGGAGCTACGGAGACTACAGACAGCCAAGGACGGAGTCAGTGTGACCAGTCGCCGTCGACGATCAGTGAGGGATGATGGAGGCTTCTCTACCCCGGCTAAAAACTCGGGGAATGGCATGAGGAGACGACGCACCATGTACAACAGTGATGGAGAAGATGGCCCGGAAGATGTGTTCTTAGCTTCGGCCTCGCCCGAGGAGAGAGCACACAGAGTGCAGTTCCAGGAGAAGAAGAGACTCGAACGGCTCTTGGGACGCGCGTCGGTCTTCAAGCCGGCGGTAAAGCTAGTGACGCCCCAGGAGATTGCAGAGGACTTGGAAGCTATTCGAAGTGCTGTACCGTGCCGTAGAGAGCACTTAGAGACGACGGAGAACAAGTCTGGTAAGAAAAACAAGAAGATCAAACAGCATCTGCCCAAGAAGAAGCAACAGAAGCCGAAACGACAGAGACCCATGATCATCACCCCTAGGAGGATACCACACGCATCAGGACCGAATTTACCTGCTTCTGCGACATCGCGTCACAGGATGACGAAGACAACGAAGAAAAGACGACCCAGAATGCACTACAACCCACGAATGCTTCAGGAGGGACAA
This sequence comes from Phytophthora palmivora, assembly GCA_008079305.1. Lineage (NCBI taxonomy): Eukaryota > Oomycota > Peronosporomycetes > Peronosporales > Peronosporaceae > Phytophthora > Phytophthora palmivora. Next base: position 7,609 of record VOQZ01001732.1, on the reverse strand, counting down.
GAAGTGGAAGTCTTCAAGCGTCAACGACCACCAGCGGGAAACGGTGAGGACGAAAGGCAAGACGAATGCGTGATGTCCGGCATCATCACTGCCGCCACCGCGACACAAGTATACTTGCTCACAGCTAGCGGGCGCTTTGAATCGTTCGATGTCCGCGACTGTGTTCTCGGCTCGCTCTATGTGCGGGCAGCAGGAGACAACAACAGTCCGACAAAGAGTGCGAGACACCCTGCGTGAACCCCATCAATAGATAAACAGGAGAAATGAATGCAACAAGCAGCAAACGCTACACAGCATTACACGTGGAGACGTCTATTGGAGGGTACACTTCACTTACTTGACTTCTCTGTAATGTTGTCATTGGTTTTGGTTCACTCAGATCTGCGGATGACCTCTTGGCCACCCATGTACGGCCTGAGCACCTCAGGAATAACGATGGAGCCGTCTTCCTGCTGGTAGGTCTCCCAAAGACTGATTAGAAGACGAGGGACAGCACACGCAGTGCCGTTGAGTGTATGCACGAACGACGTTCCAGTCTCCTCGTCCTTTGGGTCCTTGTGGCGAATGTTGAGGCGGCGAGCCTGGTAGTCTGTGCACATGGACATGCTCGACACCTCACCATACTCCTCCCGCCCAGGCATCCAAGCCAATAGATCAAACTTGCGATAGGCAGGTGCACCAAGATCACCGGTGGCCATATCCATGAGTTCATAGTGCAATCCTAACTCAGCGTACATGTTCGTCTGGATGTCTACCATCTCATCAAAAAACTCCTGCGCCTGGGTCTCATTAGCGCAGAAGGCAAACATCTCCACTTTGCTGAACTGGTGAATGCGGTAGATACCACGAGTAAGACGACCACCGTGGCCAATTTCCGTACGAAAGCAGTGACTGAAGCCAGCATACTTCAGCGGTAACGTCGGCGTGGGCAAAATCTCATTGCTCTTCATAGCAGCCAGCGTAATCTCCGACGTAGCAGTCAGACACAAGTCTGAGTTGGCAATTGAGTAAATCTGCGTGGCTTCACCACGCGGTTGAAAGCCACAACCTTCCACCAACTTGTAATGCGCCACATCAGGTGGGAACATAATCTTAAATCCACGTGCACGCAGCTTACTCAGTGTCCAATGTACCAGTGCGATCTCCATCATAGCTCCTTCATTACACAAGTAGGTGAACTTGGAACCTGCAACTCTCGCAGCAGTCTGAGTATCCAGCAACTCCAAATCCGCAGCCAGATCATAGTGATCTTTAGGCTTAAAGTGGAACTCTGGCTTCTCTCCATGTGTCAGTACAACACGCGAGTCTTCTTCACCTCCCACAGGGACATCTGGATGTGTATCATTAGGGATCTTGAGTGCTTCAAGTTCCATCTCGGCCGACACCTTGGCCAGCTCCGCTTCCATGTCAGCGATCTCATTTTGAGCTCCTGACCACGAAGTCGCAGCGCTTCAAAGGCTTGTTCCGCTTCTTTATCCTGTTTCTTCTTCGCTGCTGCCTGACCGAGTTGCTTGGCATGAGCATTACGCTCAGCACGTAGGAGATTGGCACGATGCCGCAGCTTGGCCTGACGTTGATACAACTCGGCCACAAGCTGCGGGTTTCCCTCACTGAAGCGCTTCTTGCAGTTGTCAATAGCTGCGTCTACATTCTCCACGAGCTTCTTGTAGTCGAGACGGGCTTTAACGTGGCCGTGGAGAGTCGAATCCGTGGAATTTAAACCTGCTGTAGTGGCTATGGAGCCTGAAGATGAAGAGAAAGAAGCTGCGATGCTGTGGGGCAAGCGAGAGCGACAGACGCGTACGAATGCGCGTGGTAGCAACATGCTGCTTCGATTAATGAGACGTGTGGCTATGATACGCGATGTATGACACACTAGAATGGTGGGGTGCACACAAGCTGAAGTTGAAGTGGTCAAGTTGAGGTTGGTGAATATCCGTTGCACTATCAAATCAAAACCACAAACGTCTAGCTGTGGTTCTCACTATCTAAAATACAGTCATTCCCTGGTAATGCAGAGGTGACTTGCTTTACCATCCGTCGGTGAAGCGGCCGAAGTTGTTGCGGTTCGAGGAACGGCCCTTGGAGAAGGACGAGTCATAGTTGTTGTTGCGGCGGAAGCCTCCATCGCGGTCGTTGCGCTTCCAGTTTTTATCTCCGAAGCGATTGTTGCCTCCGAAACGGTTGTTGCCTCCGTCACGCCTGTTCCCTCCAAAGCGGTTGTTCGAGAAATTACGTCCACCACGCGAGTTGAAGCGATTGTTGTTGTTGTTGTTGCGGCCAGCTCTGTCGATCAGCAAACGCGGGAACTCCACAGCGGCAGTCACTGTCACCTCTTCGTCGGATATAGCGTTTATGTGTTCCTGCAACTTCTCCAACTGACCGTGCGGGATATCAAACACAAGCTTGCCACCATCCACCGGGTAGATATCCACACGATCATCCATAAAAGACGACAGCAGGCGGTTGAGTTCGCGGGCATTCTGCACGCCCTCCACCTCCACAGTCTGCGTGCGGTAACGGCCCGTCAGCATCGACAGCGTCGTCAGCTTCTTCGAGTCAAATCCACACAACAGCGCAAGAGCAGCACTCAGCACACCCGGTCCCTGCTCCTCAATCATCGCCTGAGCAGCCTCTTCAAACAACTGGGCGTTCGCCTTGGGTAGTGACGCCAGCTGCTTGTTCACATCCTCCAGAGCTCCAGACATCATCTGCTCAGGACGAGGCGGGGCCGCATGGGCGAACTTGAACTTGTAGCGACGTTCAAAGTCCAGTACGTCGCTCGTATCATTGCGGTCGAAAAATACAATGTTGGTACCCGAGCGTCCAGCACGTCCAGTACGTCCAGCGCGATGCACAAAGCTCTCCTTGTCGCTGGGAAGACGGTATTGCACGACGAGCTCCACGTTGGCAATGTCAAGACCACGGGCAGCAATATCCGTGCACACGAGCGTTTTGACGTGGCCGTTGCGGAAGCCATTCATCGTGGAAGTACGCATACCCTGCGAGAGATCTCCATGCAACGCACGAGCGTCCTGACCAGGCAAAGAGTTGGCAATTTCGTCCGCCTCTTGCTTCGTCTCCGTGAACACCAACGTCTGTCCATCATGAGCGTGCAGACGCAGTACGTTCTCCAACACCTTGATACGGTCACGCATTGGCGCGTTAATTGCCTTGTGTGCAACAGTAGCAGGCACCTGGTTATCACTGTCTCCCACAAGATCAATAGACACAGGTTCCTTTAGGAATTTGCCAGCCATGGAGCTCACCCACTTTGGGAACGTGGCCGACCACATGACAGTCTGGCCGCCCTCCGGTACCCAGCCCAGAATGGTCTCCACAGCCTCCTGGAAGCCAAACTTGAGCATCATATCCGCTTCATCCAAGACAGAGACATCCACATCATCAAGCGAGAGTGATCCCTTGTCCACCAAGTCCATAATCCTACCAGGTGTGCCTACAAGAATATCTACTCCACGACGTAGATGGTTCTCTTGCACTGTGTAGGACACACCACCCACGACATTCACAGTGCGTAGCTGTGGAGCCACACGTTGGACTTCATCATGCACCTGTTGAGCCAGTTCGCGCGTCGGAAGGAGCACGAGTGCCTGTGGGTTGCGCGTGTTCTTGCGATTGGCCATAATGGTCTCAATAATAGGCAGAGCGAAGGCCAGCGTCTTGCCTGAGCCAGTCTTGGAGCGGCCCATGATGTCTGCGCCCTTCATCATGACGTCGAACGACTGAGTCTGTACCGGGAAGAGATGCGTCACGCCAGCCTTGTGGAGGTTGCGCTGTGTCTCCTGCGACAGATCAAAGTCCTCGATGGGCTTCTGGTCCACGAATCCCTTCTGTGGCAGTGGCTCCAGCACTACGTCTTCTTCCTCCAGTTCCACGACGGCTGATCCGTTAAAGTCCAGCGGGGCAGACGAGTACCAGGCCGCAGAGTTACCAGGGACGGCCGCAAACACACGTAGAGAAGAACGGGACGCCAATGGGGCGGCCCGGCGCATGGCCAGCGTGGCCGAACGGCTGGCCAAGCGGCGTAAGGAGACAGCGAGCGGTAGCATCAGATGGAGCTGATGAAGAGTGAGCGACGAGCGGCTAGGAGCGACGCACACATCGATTGGCTGTCATTTCTCTTGGTTTCACTATGAGCGATTTTGGGCAGTTTCTACACCAAGTGTACATATGATAGAGAGTACCGTGATTGTCGGGAAAGATCATTAATGCTGCTTGTTGTGGAAAATGACTTGAATTTGTATGGTTCAGTAGATTTCAATCTAGGTTTCTTGAATTGTTTCTTATTTAGTGAGAAAGGTTTGCTAGTATGCAAAGGATCAGCGTTGTTATTACGTTGCTGGTTTTTTCGATTGTGGTTATTGCTGCCACGACGGATGCAGTGTCAAGAAGTTCATCAGTAGCAGTAGAGTTGAGTGGAATGCATTTAAATGCTACCGACTATTGGGCTGAAGACCATCAGTTCAAGAATCAGTCGCATTGGAAGCGTCTACCAGATGGGAAGGTTGTGCCGAACAACGACTCGTCCTTCAGCAACTTTGCAGATTATCGCAGAGCTGTTGAAGCCAAGACACCATGGATTTCCAAGTGGGTCCTCTCGACTGAAGGTAGACGCACCCTCAAGAAGGATATCCCGCGCTTGCTGATGTATAACCTTGTGTCTCCTATGGACTATGGGAGCTCTACACGATCAAACAACGTGCGTCGACGCCGCAATAAAGCGATTGGTATGTTTCTTACGGATCAATTGGCTCTCCCATTACTGAAATCTCTTGGTCACGTTGTTTGGAATCTGATCAAGAGTCATTACGGTGGTTATCTTGAAGACGAAATTTTTGCACAGCGTCTTCAAATGATGAACGCTAGTGAGATGATACGTGAATTTAATCTAACTCTACCGCTAGATGCGGTCGTCGCAGTAGAAGATGAGGAGTCCCGACCAAACATGACGATGACATATATCCACGATGGAGAGAGCAGGCAAGCTGTGCTGTATAAACGCTATAGTGCAGCCTTTGCACCGTATGAGGATTACTCGAACAAATATTACACCCGCGATGGTGATTTTCAACAACCAACATTTCCGGCAGACAGTTATCCCTGGTTGTGGTCTCCCCGTCTTAACGTGGCACGAATGCTTGCTTCAGAGCTCCTACGATCACTTGCTGTTGACAATGAAGAGAAAGTTACGACCGATAGCAACTCAATTGGCCGTGGTGACGACGCGGAGGTTGATTCCTGCTCGTCCAGTTGTGTAAAATCTGAAGCAGACGATTTTTTGCGCGAGTTGGTTGACCTACCTGACAATGCATCCTCAATCTCCAATGACGAAAACAGCAGCACTGATAGTGGGCAAATGAATGGAAGTTTTCAACAAGACAGTATCACAATGAAAGCGAATGATATCCAGGCACTCGAGCAAATTCAAGTGCAGCTCCAGGAGTTTTTCTTCGATACTGGCATTCCTCGATTCACAATGCGTTCAAATGGATCACATGTGGCTTTCCCATTGTTGGAAGAATTTCTTCAGACATCAGAGGCGTATAATGTAGGAGCTAACATATCTGCTCTATCAAACAACAGCGCAACAGGGAGCTTGGATAGCTCAAATGAAGTTGGAATGTCTGAAACTTCGTTTTGAAGAACACCAGTGACTATGTTATTGGTGGTATTGGAAATGTGACGGATTTCTCCACAAGAAGAGGAGTATATGCTGCACTCACTCATTTTTATGCCTATCCTTCAGTTTTGCTTGAAAGCTGTACCGAGGAAGTAGGCGACTGCATAATGAAGAGACCGTGGCTGGTACAATCTGGAGTGACAGTGTATACACCTTCATTAACAACGCTGACGGTGTTTCAAACATTTGCTGACAAGAACGTGCCCCAGCGACAAAACGGGCAGTGCGCATGGCGGCGCTGTTTGAGATGGTTCAAGTTGCATTTGAAGCCGAGAGGAGAGCACTGAACCACGGTCTGCAAAGTCCGTCCACAGTTTGGTACTCAAATCATGATCTTGACGTTGACGAATTTGCCGATGCAATTCTAGGCACAGTAAACATGTCAATTGGTGGAGACAGTGGTGATTCAACGCCGCTGCATGTGTTCAAGAAGCACATGAATGAGCATGTGCCCATTTTGGATGAGGTGGTCTCATACTATGCTGATACGAACCATGATACTACAATTCTCATGGAACACAACCACAGTATTCCCAAGCTCGACAAATTCGAAGAAAGTGAACTGGTCGAGCTAGTTGGTTTGCTTGATAGCCAAATGAAGAATCTAGACCGCTCGATCGTCTCCTACGTTAAAACTCGAGATGCAACCCCACTGTACCAGGAAGTTGTGAGCGTCACCATTCGAGGCGACTTCTACAACGGAAGTCAGTACACGTTGGTAGGCTTTGGCTTCATCCTACCCGCCACAAACAGCAAGAATGTGCTGTACCGCGACATGAAGCTACCAGTTCCGTTTCACCTTGCACTCCGCCTCATCGTACGCTTCCAAGAGAGCCGTCTGTTGCTCCCAGAAGAATCACGTCAGCTATTAGTCTGTCTGGCGATGGCATTTTACAACATTTCATTTTACCGCTGTCGTCCCAGTGGCGAATAGCAAGTGATTGACCTAGAAAACCCAAGTTACCAAAGCAATCAGACCTCACCTAATCGAGAGAAAAAACAGCAGCCACCTTGTCGACAACTATGTCTCATTCTAGAATATCTAGTTGCTCATGAATTTCTTGTTCTCCGCAAAGCCCTCGATCGAGGCTTTGCCCAATGGCGACGAAAGACAGTATTCCTGCAGTCTCTTCATCATCGGCGTGTCAAGTTGTTCCGGTACATCGCTCTTGCCGCTGATGTAGTTGAAGATATCAATCGTCTCTTCATTCAAAATATCTTCGTACTGCTTCAGCTCGTCCTTGGAGAGTTGCATGACATTTTGACTGGCCCATCGACCCAATAGCAAGTCCACTTCCAGCCATCCACGTTGCTTACTGCGGTAGATAATACGCTTGCGATTGGCTTCATCCGAGTCCACCTGGTGCTCTCCATGGCTGGCACTAGGAAAGTCTCCTTTCGTCGCAATATGGTCCGCTCGAATGGAAGCACTGCGTTCCAGCGCCTTCTTGGCCTGTTCTGACGAGATGCTCTTGACGAAGGCATTATTATCTACCTCTGGGTTCGTGGACAGGAGGCGCAACGGCTGCATCTTCGAGCTACGGCGCGTCATAGCAAGCACCTGCGTCACCTTGATACGCATCATTTTCGTCCTTATGACCAGAAGCTCAACTGAGCGATTGTTGGTCGATATTGGATATTCATTTAAGTACGAAATGAAGGAAGTCTCTCGAGTCTTTAAAGCTAAAACATCCTAAGTGGAAGATAAGAGCGAGTCAAGATGAACGCGTCCCATGCTGACCGCCAGATCAAGCAGATGGTGAACTTCATTCTCCAAGAGGCACAGGAGAAGGCCAATGAGATCCGTATCAAGGTAAAACACTAGAAGATATTATTCATATAGAATGAAACTCAATCGGATGCTCGTAAAAACTTTGTATCTAGACGGAACATGACTTCAATTTGGAG
>VOQZ01001731.1:0-226482 GCA_008079305.1 Phytophthora palmivora | reverse complement strand
CACGTGATGCTGCAGTCACCCAGACGAACCGATTGCATGCTGAGTACCAGCAGCTATTGACAGCCTACTATCAGCTTCAACAGCAACAAGGAGCCAGTAACGAGGCCGAGGAACACAAGCAAGCCCTTAATTTTGAACGTGAAGCACGCTCTCGAGCTGAGAAGCAGCTTGCTAAAGAAACCCAGGCTCGTTCTCTTGCAGAGCAGGAGTTGGTGCTTACGAAGAAGCAGCATGATGTTGCACTGCAAGTCAAGACGTCGGAACTGTCGACAGCCACAGCACAATTGGAGCAACAGGTACGTTCGCTTCAGGCTCAACTACAGAAAATGAACGACGATAGAATGCGACTGCAGGCTCATGCAGATGAGCAGACGCAACTTTTGGCAGCTCAGAGCGAAACTAGAGAACGAGACGCGAAGCAGCAGTTAGAAAGGGTTGCACAGCAGGTTGCTCAGCTGGAGCGCGAGAATCAGGATCTGGTTGGCAGATTGGACGTGTCCTCGGCACGCGTTCATGAGCTCGAGACAGAGCTGAATTCTAAGGTAGCAGTTCCGGAGGCAAATGGCGAGACGGAGAGTGCTCTGGCAGCTGAAGAGAAGCGCATTCTTGTAGAGCAAATCGAATTGCTTCACCAACAGGTAAAAGACTTGGAGCAGGAGAAATTTGACCAGGTACAACAGGCGTTGGCCTCAGGTCGCTTGTCATCAACCGAGTGTGAGAACTGTGCGGCAGTGAACGCCCGTGAACAAGCAGCAGAGCGTGCTTTGGCCGCCGCAGAGACAATCAAGCGCGAGGCGCAGGACATGCTTGCTGTGGCCGCGCACACTGGAGGAGGTGCCGAGGAGCGTGAGAGATTGGTAGCTCTTTTCAAGGAGTCGGTGAACGAAATGTTTTTCCGCTTCCAGGACTTGTTCGAAGAGGAGACTGCTGTGGATGGCAAGCAGGTACTCACGGCTATCAGGAAGGTCCTGAAGTCTAGCACGAAGAGCATCATTCAGCAATTGCAAGAATCCACGCCGCAACAGGTTATCCAAACTGAAGCAGAAAGCGATGGCAACGTGAGTGATGGCCCACCAGCACCCCCGCAAGTGACTCCCGTCGTTCAATCAAGCTGCTGCAGCTGTCGAAGCCGTCGCTGAAACGGTTGCCGCTGTAGAGGCAACAATAACTCCCACAGCAGAAGAGCTACATGTAGTCAACGGAAATGATGCCGAAGAAAAGTCAGAATCTGCTAACGCTGCTGCCAAGACCACTCCCGTCACCGATGAAGAAGAAACCAAGTGTCATCGCAGAAGCTAAAGTGAAAGATGAAGCAATCGCCAGTACCACACCAGAAGCCCTGCTACAGCTACCACTGCACCCGTTCTCCATGTAGCGCAGTATCCATCAAGTGACGAGAGCGAAAGCGATTCTGAATTCCACGGGTAGACGTTTATGTGACCGAGACGCACATGCAGCAAGACGTTTGAAGACTTGGGACGCTACGTCTCCACGAATTACGCAGCACGAACCTTCGTTTTTGATGCTTACGAAGAAAAATATCAACATCCACGTCAACACCTCATGCCTAGTGTTCATTTTGCGATTGTACCCATTTCAACTTGAGTGGTAAAGTGCATTATACCTAAAAACTAACGACACGATGCCAGGAAGTTCCACCCCCACGAAAAAGCCTGTGCGTATGGGTAAAATCTTCTCAAGAATGTTGACCGAGTGTCCACTTGACGTACGTCTCCATGTCGTTCATGATAAAGGAGACCGAACTATTGACCACACATTATGTGCCTTGTCCTATGATACTACCAGATCCAAGTATACGGCAAGTGCGTGGCCGACATCCACGGCGGCGTGAATCGCCAGGCGTGTGAGAAGGAATTCCAGAAGCTTCGTCAGTGCTTTGAGCGCGTGGCTCGCCAGCGCGCATAGAGACCAAGTTGTCCCCCATAAGCTCTCAATCGCTCATTTTGGTCCCAAAGTACCCAAAACCGTGTTCACGTGCCCAATTTTGGTCATTTCGGAATTTTACGCGCGTGGGTCGGAGTGGTCATGGATGTGGCGACGACGTTGGCATCCTGCGCCTTCCAGGCCACTTCAGCGCCTCGTAATACATTCGCTGACATTGTTATGATCTCTTCTAGTAGCAGTGAAAGTGAGAGCGATCAAGACACGCTGGATCAAGAGAACCAAGACAATTTCGGTGTCGATGCCATGCCGAGAGATCGAGAGAGTCTGGAGCACGAACTAGCAAGGCTGGACGAGCTGGAACGGAGAATACAGAGCCACACAGCAGTGGACTTGGTGCTGGGTTGGAAACTACTGTCGGCCACGCACCAAGAGCAGGTGGCCAAGGCTCACTCGGCCCTGAACGACGACATGCTGCAGCTAGGAAAGTTTGTGAGTAGTGCGCGTTAAGGCCCGTGAGACGTACACCAGCCGCTGCAATGAGCTCCACGAGAGATGAGCACAGATTTCGAACGGGAGCTACGGAGACTACAGACAGCCAAGGACGGAGTCAGTGTGACCAGTCGCCGTCGACGATCAGTGAGGGATGATGGAGGCTTCTCTACCCGGCTAAAAACTCGGGGAATGGCATGAGGAGACGACGCACCATGTACAACAGTGATGGAGAAGATGGCCCAGAAGATGTGTTCTTAGCATCGGCCTCGCCTGAGGAGAGAGCACACAGAGTGCAGTTCCAGGAGAAGAAGAGACTCGAACGGCTCTTGGGACGCGCGTCGGTCTTCAAGCCGGCGGTAAAGCTAGTGACGCCCCAGGAGATTGCAGAGGACTTGGAAGCTATTCGAAGTGCTGTACCGTGCCGTAGAGAGCACTTAGAGACGACGGAGAACAAGTCTGGTAAGAAAAACAAGAAGATCAAGCAGCATCTGCCAAGAAGAAGCAACAAAAGCCGAAACGACAGAGACCCATGATCATCACCCCTAGGAGGATACCACACGCATCAGGACCGAATTTACCTGCTTCTGCGACATCGCGTCACAGGATGACGAAGACAACGAAGAAAAGACGACCCAGACGAATGCACTACAACCCACGAATGCTTCAGAGGGACAAGAAGTGGAAGTCTTCAAGCGTCAACGACCACCAGCGGGAAACGGTGAGGACGAAAGGCAAGACGAATGCGTGATGTCCGGCATCATCACTGCCGCCACCGCGACACAAGTATACTTGCTCACAGCTAGCGGGCGCTTTGAATCGTTCGATGTCCGCGACTGTGTTCTCGGCTCGCTCTATGTGCGGGCAGCAGGAGACAACAACAGTCCGACAAAGAGTGCGAGACACCCTGCGTGAACCCCATCAATAGATAAACAGGAGAAATGAATGCAACAAGCAGCAAACGCTACACAGCATTACACGTGGAGACGTCTATTGGAGGGTACACTTCACTTACTTGACTTCTCTGTAATGTTGTCATTGTTTTGGTTCACTCAGATCTGCGGATGACCTCTTGGCCACCCATGTACGGCCTGAGCACCTCAGGAATAACGATGGAGCCGTCTTCCTGCTGGTAGGTCTCCCAAAGACTGATTAGAAGACGAGGGACAGCACACGCAGTGCCGTTGAGTGTATGCACGAACGACGTTCCAGTCCTCCTCGTCCTTCGGGTCCTTGTGGCGAATGTTGAGGCGGCGAGCCTGGTAGTCTGTGCACATGGACATGCTCGACACCTCACCATACTCCTCCCGCCCAGGCATCCAAGCCAATAGATCAAACTTGCGATAAGCAGGTGCACCAAGATCACCGGTGGCCATATCCATGAGTTATAGTGCAATCCTAACTCGGCGTACATGTTCGTCTGGATGTCTACCATCTCATCAAAAAACTCCTGCGCCTGGGTCTCATTAGCGCAGAAGGCAAACATCTCCACTTTGCTGAACTGGTGAATGCGGTAGATACCACGAGTAAGACGACCACCGTGGCCAATTTCCGTACGAAAGCAGTGACTGAAGCCAGCATACTTCAGCGGTAACGTCGGCGTGGGGCAAAATCTCATTGCTCTTCATAGCAGCCAGCGTAATCTCCGACGTAGCAGTCAGACACAAGTCTGAGTTGGCAATTGAGTAAATCTGCGTGGCTTCACCACGCGGTTGAAAGCCACAACCTTCCACCAACTTGTAATGCGCCACATCAGGTGGGAACATGATCTTAAATCCACGTGCACGCAGCTTACTCAGTGTCCAATGTACCAGTGCGATCTCCATCATAGCTCCTTCATTACACAAGTAGGTGAACTTGGAACCTGCAACTCTCGCAGCAGTCTGAGTATCCAGCAACTCCAAATCCGCAGCCAGATCATAGTGATCTTTAGGCTTAAAGTAGAACTCTGGCTTCTCTCCATGTGTCAGTACAACACGCGAGTCTTCTTCACCTCCCACAGGGACATCTGGATGTGTATCATTAGGGATCTTGAGTGCTTCAAGTTCCATCTCGGCCGACACCTTGGCCAGCTCCGCTTCCATGTCAGCGATCTCATTTTTGAGCTCCTGACCACGAAGTCGCAGCGCTTCAAAGGCTTGTTCCGCTTCTTTATCCTGTTTCTTCTTCGCTGCAGCCTGACCGAGTTGCTTGGCATGAGCATTACGCTCAGCACGTAGGAGATTGGCACGATGCCGCAGCTTGGCCTGACGTTGATACAACTCGGCCACAAGCTGCGGGTTTCCCTCACTGAAGCGCTTCTTGCAGTTGTCAATAGCTGCGTCTACATTCTCCACGAGCTTCTTGTAGTCGAGACGGGCTTTAACGTGGCCGTGGAGAGTCGAATCCGTGGAATTTAAACCTGCTGTAGTGGCTATGGAGCCTGAAGATGAAGAGAAAGAAGCTGCGATGCTGTGGGGCAAGCGAGAGCGACAGACGCGTACGAATGCGCGTGGTAGCAACATGCTGCTTCGATTAATGAGACGTGTGGCTATGATAGGCGATGTATGACACACTAGAATGGTGGGGTGCACACAAGCTGAAGTTGAAGTGGTCAAGTTGAGGTTGGTGAATATCCGTTGCACTATCAAATCAAAACCACAAACGTCTAGCTGTGGTTCTCACTATCTAAAATACAGTCATTCCCTGGTAATGCAGAGGTGACTCGCTTTACCATCCGTCGGTGAAGCGGCCGAAGTTGTTGCGGTTCGAGGAACGGCCCTTGGAGAAGGACGAGTCATAGTTGTTGTTGCGGCGGAAGCCTCCATCGCGGTCGTTGCGCTTCCAGTTTTTATCTCCGAAGCGATTGTTGCCTCCGAAACGGTTGTTGCCTCCGTCACGCCTGTTCCCTCCAAAGCGGTTGTTCGAGAAATTACGTCCACCACGCGAGTTGAAGCGATTGTTGTTGTTGTTGTTGCGGCCAGCTCTGTCGATCAGCAAACGCGGGAACTCCACAGCGGCAGTCACTGTCACCTCTTCGTCGGATATAGCGTTTATGTGTTCCTGCAACTTCTCCAACTGACCGTGCGGAATGTCAAACACAAGCTTGCCACCTCCACCGGGTAGATATCCACACGATCGTCCATAAAAGACGACAGCAGGCGGTTGAGTTCGCGGGCATTCTGCACGCCCTCCACCTCCACAGTCTGCGTGCGGTAACGGCCCGTCAGCATCGACAGCGTCGTCAGCTTCTTCGAGTCAAATCCACACAACAGCGCAAGAGCAGCACTCAGCACACCCGGTCCCTGCTCCTCAATCATCGCCTGAGCAGCCTCTTCAAACAACTGGGCGTTCGCCTTGGGTAGTGACGCCAGCTGCTTGTTCACATCCTCCAGAGCTCCAGACATCATCTGCTCAGGACGAGGCGGGGCCGCATGGGCGAACTTGAACTTGTAGCGACGTTCAAAGTCCAGTACGTCGCTCGTATCATTGCGGTCGAAAAATACAATGTTGGTACCCGAGCGTCCAGCACGTCCAGTACGTCCAGCGCGATGCACAAAGCTCTCCTTGTCGCTGGGAAGACGGTATTGCACGACGAGCTCCACGTTGGCAATGTCCAGACCACGGGCAGCAATATCCGTGCACACGAGCGTTTGACGTGGCCGTTGCGGAAGCCATTCATCGTGGAAGTACGCATACCCTGCGAGAGATCTCCATGCAACGCACGAGCGTCCTGACCAGGCAAAGAGTTGGCAATTTCGTCCGCCTCTTGCTTCGTCTCCGTGAACACCAACGTCTGTCCATCATGAGCGTGCAGACGCAGTACGTTCTCCAACACCTTGATACGGTCACGCATTGGCGCGTTAATTGCCTTGTGGGCAACAGTAGCAGGCACCTGGTTATCACTGTCTCCCACAAGATCAATAGACACAGGTTCCTTGAGGAATTTGCCAGCCATGGAGCTCACCCACTTGGGGAACGTGGCCGACCACATGACAGTCTGGCCGCCCTCCGGTACCCAGCCCAGAATGGTCTCCACAGCCTCCTGGAAGCCAAACTTGAGCATCATATCCGCTTCATCCAAGACAGAGACATCCACATCATCAAGCGAGAGTGATCCCTTGTCCACCAAGTCCATAATCCTACCAGGTGTGCCTACAAGAATATCTACTCCACGACGTAGATGGTTCTCTTGCACTGTGTAGGACACACCACCCACGACATTCACAGTGCGTAGCTGTGGAGCCACACGTTGGACTTCATCATGCACCTGTTGAGCCAGTTCGCGCGTTGGAAGGAGCACGAGTGCCTGTGGGTTGCGCGTGTTCTTGCGATTGGCCATAATGGTCTCAATAATAGGCAGAGCGAAGGCCAGCGTCTTGCCTGAGCCAGTCTTGGAGCGGCCCATGATGTCTGCGCCCTTCATCATGACGTCGAACGACTGAGTCTGTACCGGGAAGAGATGCGTCACGCCAGCCTTGTGGAGGTTGCGCTGTGTCTCCTGCGACAGATCAAAGTCCTCGATGGGCTTCTGGTCCACGAATCCCTTCTGTGGCAGTGGCTCCAGCACACGTCTTCTTCCTCCAGTTCCACGACGGCTGATCCGTTAAAGTCCAGCGGGGCAGACGAGTACCAGGCCGCAGAGTTACCAGGGACGGCCGCAAACACACGTAGAGAAGAACGGGACGCCAATGGGGCGGCCCGGCGCATGGCCAGCGTGGCCGAACGGCTGGCCAAGCGGCGTAAGGAGACAGCGAGCGGTAGCATCAGATGGAGCTGATGAAGAGTGAGCGACGAGCGGCTAGGAGCGACGCACACATCGATTGGCTGTCATTTCTCTTGGTTTCACTATGAGGATTTTGGGCAGTTTCTACACCAATGTACATATGATAGAGAGTACCGTGATTGTCGGGAAAGATCATTAATGCTGCTTGTTGTGGAAAATGACTTGAATTTGTATGGTTCAGTAGATTTCAATCTAGGTTTCTTGAATTGTTCTTATTTAGTGAGAAAGGTTTGCTAGTATGCAAAGGATCAGCGTTGTTATTACGTTGCTGGTTTTTTCGATTGTGGTTATTGCTGCCACGACGGATGCAGTGTCAAGAAGTTCATCAGTAGCAGCAGAGTTGAGTGGAATGCATTTAAATGCTACCGACTATTGGGCTGAAGACCATCAGTTCAAGAATCAGTCGCATTGGAAGCGTCTACCAGATGGGAAGGTTGTGCCGAACAACGACTCGTCCTTCAGCAACTTTGCAGATTATCGCAGAGCTGTTGAAGCCAAGACACCATGGATTTCCAAGTGGGTCCTCTCGACTGAAGGTAGACGCACCCTCAAGAAGGATATCCCACGCTTGCTGATGTATAACCTTGTGTCTCCTATGGACTATGGGAGTTCTACACGGTCAAACAACGTGCGTCGACGCCGCAATAAAGCGATTGGTATGTTTCTTACGGATCAATTGGCTCTCCCATTACTGAATCTCTTGGTCACGTTGTTTGGAATCTGATCAAGAGTCATTACGGTGGTTATCTTGAAGACGAAATTTTTGCACAGCGTCTACAGATGATGAACGCTAGTGAGATGATACGTGAATTTAATCTAACTCTACCGCTAGATGCGGTCGTCGCAGTAGAAGATGAGGTGTCCCGAACTAACATGACGATGACATATATCCACGATGGGGAGAGCAGGCGAGCTGTGCTGTATAACGCTATAGTGCAGCCTTTGCACCGTATGAGGATTACTCGAACAAATATTACACCCGCGATGGTGATTTTCAACAACCAACATTTCCGGCAGACAGTTATCCCTGGTTGTGGTCTCCCCGTCTTAACGTGGCACGAATGCTTGCTTCAGAGCTCCTACGATCACTTGCTGTTGACAATAAAGAGAAATTATGACCGATAGCAACTCAATTGGCCGTGGTGACGACGCGGAGGTTGATTCCTGCTCGTCCAGTTGTGTAAAATCTGAAGCAGACGATTTTTTGCGCGAGTTGGTTGACCTACCTGACAATGCATCCTCAATCTCCAATGACGAAAACAGCAGCACTGATAGTGGGCAAATGAATGGAAGTTTTCAACAAGACAGTATCACAATGAAAGCGAATGATATCCAGGCACTCGAGCAAATTCAAGTGCAGCTCCAGGAGTTTTTCTTCGATACTGGCATTCCTCGATTCACAATGCGTTCAAATGGATCACATGTGGCTTTCCCATTGTTGGAAGAATTTCTTCAGACATCAGAGGCGTATAATGTAGGAGCTAACATATCCGCTCTATCAAACAGCAGCGCATCAGGGAGCTTGGATAGCTCAAATGAAGTTGGAATGTCTGAAACTTCGTTTTGAAGAACACCAGTGACTATGTTATTGGTGGTATTGGAAATGTGACGGATTTCTCCACAAGAAGAGGAGTATATGCTGCACTCACTCATTTTTATGCCTATCCTTCGTTTTGCTTGAAAGCTGTACCGAGGAAGTAGGCGACTGCATAATGAAGAGACCGTGGCTGGTACAATCTGGAGTGACAGTGTATACACCTTCATTAACAACGCTGACGGTGTTTCAAACATTTGCTGACAAGAACGTGACCCCAGCGACAAAACGGGCAGTGCGCATGGCGGCGCTGTTTGAGATGGTTCAAGTTGCATTTGAAGCCGAGAGGAGAGCACTGAACCACGGTCTGCAAAGTCCGTCCACAGTTTGGTACTCAAATCATGATCTTGACGTTGACGAATTTGCCGATGCAATTCTAGGCACAGTAAACATGTCAATTGGTGGAGACAGTGGTGATTCAACGCCCTGCATGTGTTCAAGAAGCACATGAATGAGCATGTGCCCATTTTGGATGAGGTGGTCTCATACTATGCTGATACGAACCATGATACTACAATTCTCACGGAACACAACCACAGTATTCCCAAGCTCGACAAATTCGAAGAAAGTGAACTGGTCGAGCTAGTTGGTTTGCTTCATAGCCAAATGAAGAATCTAGACCGGTCGATCGTCTCCTACGTTAAAACTCGAGATGCAACCCCACTGTACCAGGAAGTTGTGAGCGTCACCATTCGAGGCGACTTCTACAACGGAAGTCAGTACACATTGGTAGGCTTTGGCTTCATCCTACCCGCCACAAACAACAAGAATGTGTTGTACCGCGACATGAAGCTACCAGTTCCGTTTCACCTTGCACTCCGCCTCATCGTACGGTTCCAAGAGAGCCGTCTGTTGCTCCCAGAAGAATCACGTCAGCTATTAGTCTGTCTGGCGATGGCATTTTACAACATTCATTTTACCGCTGTCGTCCCAGTGGCGAATAGCACGTGATTGACCTAGAAAACCCAAGTTACCAAAGCAATCAGACCTCACCTAATCGAGAGAAAAAACAGCAGCCACCTTGTCGACAACTATGTCTCATTCTAGAATACTAGTTGCTCATGAATTTCTTGTTCTCCGCAAACCCCTCAATCGAGGCTTTGCCCAATGGCGACGAAAGACAGTATTCCTGCAGTCTCTTCATCATCGGCGTGTCAAGTCGCTCCGGTACATCGCTCTTGCCGCTGATGTAGTTGAAGATATCAATCGTCTCTTCATTCAAAATATCTTCGTACTGCTTCAGCTCGTCCTTGGAGAGTTGCATGACATTTTGACTGGCCCATCGACCCAATAGCAAGTCCACTTCCAGCCATCCACGTTGCTTACTGCGGTAGATAATACGCTTGCGATTGGCTTCATCCGAGTCCACCTGGTGCTCTCCATGGCTGGCACTAGGAAAGTCTCCTTTCGTCGCAATATGGTCCGCTCGAATGGAAGCACTGCGTTCCAGCGCCTTCTTGGCCTGTTCTGACGAGATGCTCTTGACGAAGGCATTATTATCTACCTCTGGGTTCGTGGACAGGAGGCGCAACGGCTGCATCTTCGAGCTACGGCGCGTCATAGCAAGCACCTGCGTCACCTTGATACGCATCATTTTCGTCCGTTATTGACCAGAAGCTCAACTGAGCGATTGGATTGGTTGATATTGGATATTCATTTAAGTACGAAATGAAGGAAGATCTCGAGTCTTTAAAGCTAAAACATCCTAAGTGGAAGATAAGAGCGAGTCAAGATGAACGCGTCCGATGCTGACCGCCAGATCAAGCAGATGGTGAACTTCATTCTCCAAGAGGCACAGGAGAAGGCCAACGAGATCCGTATCAAGGTAAAACACTAGAAGATAAGGTATTTCATATAGAATGAAACTCAATCAGATGCTCGTAAAAAACTTTGTATCTAGACGGAACATGACTTCAATTTGGAGAAACAAATGCTCGTGCATAATGCGAAAATCAAGATTCAAGAGGAATACACGCGCAAGGAAAAGGAGCGTGAAATTAACAAGCGCATGTGAGTGCATTGCTAAGTTTTAAACTACTGGACGTTTGTTTTGATGCTTGCGGCTGTTGCAGTGCTCGCTCGGCTGAGATCGGTGCCTCTCGACGACAGAAGATGATTGCTCGTGATGAGCTACTGAAGACACTTATTGTGGAGGGGCAAAGCCAACTCAGGAACTATACCACGTCGGATGACAAGAACAAGGTGCTGCTGCGCGACCTCATCGTGCAGGGCTTGATCAAACTGTACGAGCCGGAAGTAGTCGTTGCTGTGCGTGCTAAGGACGTGCGTCTTGCTGAGATGGTGTTGAAGGAGGCCACGGACAAGTACATTGCTACCATGAAGAAGGAGGCCAATCTGGATGTGAGCAAAGTCAAGGTGACGCTCAACAAGGCTCCGGATGGCATGCTGGCAGACTCCAAGGCTGGCGGCATCATGCTGTACGCCAAGCAGGGCAAGATCGTGTGTGACAATACCTTGGACACGCGTCTGGACCAGATCTACTACGACCTCAAGCCTTCGGTGCGCAAGATGCTGTTCCCGACTCCGTAAAGCAAACATCTGCGCTCTTGTGGGTCATGGAAGCGGGAGAGGGATGATACATCGAATTCAATGGCATCCCGTAGCACGGTAATCTGAATCGAACGAGCACCAAGGCCTAGCTAGGTTTTTGTGTCTATCACTTTAACTTTTACATACATCGTGTTCGCGACAGTTTAGATGTTTGTCTCAATGGAGTAGATCTTGCAGTCTCCACTCTTGCCAATCTTCGGTCCCGTCGATGATAGTAGTGGATAAAATGTTAGTAATTAATTCACCCTGGAATATGGAGCTCGTTTCCGGCTTCCATACTGCCGAGAATGGTCCGTATGCAATACTAACGAGGTGTTCTTTATCGACCTGGTTGCTCGAAAAATGCCAGTCGCTAGCCTGTTGTCCATCCAAAAGCAGCTCCCACGTCGAAGCTTTGCGAACGAACTCGGCTCGTAACAGCGAGAAGCCTAAGCCAATACCAGTTGCTTTGATGTACGCTTCTTTTAGCGACCAAAGTCGATAAAACCTTGTGTACTGGCCGTCATCATCGACCGAACCTTCTCCACGAATGTATTTCCACTCGTTTGGATTGAAATGACCAGCAAAAGCTCTGAAAAAATCCTCGATCGACGTCTTCCGATGCGGTCGATCTGTTAGGCGGACAACGTCCACACCAACTAGAGAGCGAGAATCACTGGCAATGGCCACGATGGTGCCGTGATGTGAGACGTTGTAGTTCCACGATGAAGGAGTGGAGCTCTCTGACCTCTTCCAGTACGGTTTATTCTGTCAGCAGTATAAATGTCAATAACCATTTAAATGTAATATTAACTAGCAATTCGCAGCGCACCTCGGGCGTGCGTGCGATCTCGATAGAGTCGTAATTTACTCCAAAGAGTTCGTGGATGAGTTGTCGCTGCAGTAAGCGACTACCCAGTGCTAGATTCTGGTCTTTAGCGAACATGAAACGCGTCACTTGCTTCTGCTCGTGTTCTGGGAGCTGGAGTAGCAGCTGACGCCATTGTAATGAGGACGGATCCCACGCAGAGACGTCCACGAAGCGCAAGCATGATAATGAAGGTGACGCCATGCAAATTTGACTATGCCAAGCGATGATTGGTTGAAAGACTAAATGGCTACATATTTCAGTTCAAGAACATTTTTGTTCCATCGTACAGTATACACAGCCGGTAGATGTGTATACTTTTTACAATTTTTAAGAATGGAATAGTGTTAAAGCGCTGAATTTGGGCAATTGACGCAGGCAATCAAGACGATTGAATTGCGAACTCCATTTGAAAATCGGCACTGAATTGGCCGAGTGGTACAAAAAGGCGCCTTCTGGGGTAACGGAAAGTATACAGACGTGGCGTCTTTTACAATTTTTACACACTTCCACGAGTTATTAGCATCTAATACTTTTTGTTGGAACTCGACTGGTCAACGCATGTTGCTCACAGCCGGAACTAGCAGCCTGCACGTGTGGTGGCGGTGTCAGCAAGACCAGAAATCGCTGGAGCACGTGCGCGTGTTGAACTTAGGACGGCAGAGATCACAGGAAAGCCGACAGCGGCATCTGCATGTTAACCCCATGAATACTCAGTTCCCAATCTTCCACCTCGAAGCAAAGTCCTACGAACAGGTTATGAGCCCAAACGACTCCGATTCGAACCCTTGCCAACCTTCAGCAGCCTCCGGGGACATTGACACCGACGTAGAGCAACTCAACGTCGTATCCGACCCATTTGAGCTATTTGAGGGATCCCGCTTGATTTCAGGCGCGTCCGAGGTTCACGAGAGCGCGAGCCGGACTTCTGATGTCAGCTCCGAGCGTCTGGATAGACTTGAGGGACTCATCGAGGGGATGGCACGGCAACAGTCTGAGTTTATGGCAAACCAGCGAAGAATGCAAGAGCAGATGAGCCAGCAGGCAGTAGCAACGCCGAGACCGTCCTCCGAGCGCTCGTTCAACGGCTCGAGTGCATTTACTGACTTCATCAAAGCCCGCGACCGACGAAAGAGAATGGGATCGCTTGACGAGCCTATGCACGCTGCAGCACCGAAACCACCACCGCGCACGCCGCCGCCTTACCCGCTGCCGCAACCAGTGGAACAATCAACGCAGCAGCAGCATTTTGTGCCGCCAGTAGATTATGGACTGAAGATCCCAAAGCCGAGAGACCTGAATTGACCCGGCTTTACGAAGTTTTCTGGAAAGGAGACTTACACTGGCGTTGGCGCCGATTTCAAGGCGTGGGGACTGCGGTTCCTGTAGCGACTTGGCGCGGCGCAGCAGATGAGTGGCGGAGACTGGCCAGAAGATTTCAAGCTGCTCGCGCTCAATGGAAAGCTGGAGGGTGCGGCCCTCAACTATTACGAGAAGATGCTGCCAGTGTGGACGTCGGTGTCCAATACTCTGGAGCACGCCATGAACAGCATGTTGATGCTATACATGACGCCAATCCCAGCAACTAAGGGCATTGAAATTATGGCATCCGAGAAAGACCGCAACAGGACTTGGCCAGAGCATTATCAGTTCCTCGTATACGTCGCTGAGCGTTCGGGGAACACAGAGCAGTGTGTCCTAGAGTGCTTGTGCAAGTCGGCACCCGCGTACATCCAGACAGCGATGTTGACGCGACTAAATACACAGCGACAGGACCACCTACAGCAGGCGTCCGAACTCGTGGCGTTCGCGATACACTTCGAGATCAGCATGCGCAGACAAGGAAATAGTGGAGCATTTGGCAGCAGTGGTCGCGGAGGCCGCGGACGAGGTGGACGCATTCCGAACGGTGGACGAGGAGATCAAGGAGGTCGTGGAGGAGGTTATATCGCCCGGGTGAGCAGCGTTGAAACCCGAACGTGTTATGCATGCGGCGAAGTAGGGCATATCAAACCAAATTGTCCAAACAAAAGTGAAAATCAAAGCTCCATGACGTCAAACCGAGTTGTATTGGCTGTTGGGACCGGCACGGAGGCAGATACTGGCTCGTGGGTGCTAGATAGTGGGTCCAGCGTGCATCTCGTGCGCGAGGTGAGCATGCTCAAAAATTCTATGGAGTGCAATCAGATTTGCCGCACCGCGAACAATACGATGGTTCGTGTTACCAAAGTTGGCGCAGTGGAGCTGCGTACAGTTGTTGATGGCAAGGAGGTTGTGGTAGATTTGACAGAGGTATATTATTCCGAAAATTTGGCCGACAATATTATCAGCTATGGTACACTCGAAGAGCGTGTCGTGTTTCTCGAGAGGCATCATGGTAAGAGTTACGTGGTAAGACAATCAGACATGCAGCGTGTTTTCGAAGTGCATCGCCGCAACAACGTCCTGATGGTCGACATCATGGGCGAGAAAACTAAGGAGGACGCGTACGAGTGGTAAACACTGCTGTGCGCGAGGCAAATGCAGAAATTGATGACGCGGTGACTGCAACGACGCTGCAGGAGCTACACCAGCGCCTAGGCCATCTTGCATATGACACTGTCGAGAGAATGGCTGATACAGTTGGATCGGGAATTCGGCTGACGGATCGCACTAGACCAAACTGCCTGACATGCGCTCAGGGAAAACAGAGTAAGAACCACCAGTCGAAGAAAGACACGGGTGCGCACGCCCCGATAAACAAAATTCGCGGTGTGATTGGCAGCGACATCAAAGGACCGATGACATCTCTAGATCGTCGCGGCAACCGGTACATGATAAATTTCGTGGACTACTCAACGAATTATGTGAGGGTGTTTGTCGCTAAGAACAAGGTGACTGCAACAAAGATGTTCGAGCATTTCCTAGTGTATTTCGAAAAGAGATTCAATTGCAGGATCCACGTGCTGCGCACGGACGGCGGCAAGGAGTATGTGAATGTTGATCCGTTCTGCAAGTCGACCGGCGTGAAGCGCCAAATAAGTGAGGCAGAGAATCAAGCCTCCAACGGCAAAGCCGAGCGAATGCACAGGACAGTGCTCAACATGGCGAGATGCATGCTGTTCGCCAGTGGCTTGCCGCTACATTTCTGGGGCGACGCTGTGGAATATGCTACGTATGTATTGAACCGGAGTTCTTGCAGCGCTAATCCAAAGCGCATGTCACCAATCGAGATGCTGACAGGCAAAACATCGAATCTCGCAGATATGGTTACGTTTGGCAGTCCGTGCACGGCTTTCCGAGACCCTGGAAAGAAGGCATGGAAACCGCGTGCACAAGTGGGCATGATCGTCGGTAAAAACGATGAAACAAAAGGGTTTAAAGTATATCTACCTAAAGACAGAGTGGTCATCACGACACAACATATTCGCAATGTAGAGACTCTGAACAACGAGCAGAACGCGCAACTGCAGGCGCAGCTCGAGCGAGAAGACCCAGAATTGCGAAGCACTGTGGCAGAGCGCGATGAGTCTGCAAAGTGGAAGGAGTCGGCGACGAGGGGGTCACAGTGCGAGGCACCAGTTGCGAAGGAGTCACCGACCGGAGCAGGGAAACTGCCTGCGGGCAAAGCGCTGACGACTAGGTCGAAGAAGAAGAAGACCAGGATGGCCAAGAATAAGAAAACATCTGCTGTCGGGGACGAAGCTGATAGTAGTGACGAGAGGTTGCCTCCGGAGGAGAAGCCGCGAACAAGAATGCAAACGCGAAACATGGGCGAGAAACACGTACCATTCGCCCGCGTGGACGCAGTGGTGCTAGTCGATCCGAAAAATTATCGCGAGGCAATGCGAGACCCACGAGTAGAGAAATGGAAGGAGGCTATGAGAACAGAGATCGAGGCACTCGAACACAACGACACCTGGGAAGTGATCGTCAAGCCACGAAATGCGAAGCTGCTGCACAGTAAATGGGTGTACAAGCTAAAATTTTACGCGGACGGAAGTGTCGAAAGGTACAGGGCGCGGTTAGTGGCTCGTGGTGATGAGCAGGGTGTACGGCGTTGATTACACTTTCACGTTCTCAGCAGTGCTGGATCTGGTCTCTGGCAAAGTGATTCTAGCTATATCGAGAGTTTGGGGAGTACCTGCGCGCCACGGCGACGTGCCAAGTGCGTATGTTAAGGCCGATAAGGAGGCTGATCTGGAGATTTTGCTTCATATTCCCCTAGGGATGGAAATTGACGACGAGCTGCTGCGAGCACTCGGGGTCAAAGACAAAAGGGAGCTTGCGTTGCGACTCAAAAAGGGACTGTATAGTCTGAAGCAGTCAGGTAGACTGTGGAACTTGATGCTACACAAGATCCTGTTGTCAGTGGGGTTTTGCCAGTGCTATACGGATAGCTGCCACTACATTAAGCATGAAGCCGACGGCAAGACGCTCGTTGGTATCTATGTAGACGACGTGCTGGTGACGGGTACTAGCGTGCAGAAGGTTGATGGTTTCTTCAACGACATGAAGGTGGTGGAACTAAAAGACCTTGGTGTGGTAACTAAGTTTCTCGGGATTGTTTTCGACTACGATGTTGAGGCAGGATGGACGCTTAGTCAGGAAGCTGTTATTGACGAGATGCTGGATAAGTTTGGTTTGGCTAAGGCATCGCCCGTACGTGTGCCAATTGGCGGCGAGGAAAATGACGAAGGAGGTGAACTACTACCGGCCAGCGACAACGGGTCACCTCAAAGACCGACGGTTAAATTGTTTCAGTCGTTAGTGGGAAGCTTGTTGTGGATTGCTCGGTGCACTCGGCCATACATAGCATTTGCCGTACATCGAGTAACGCGCCATTCACATGCACCCCGAGAGAGTGATTGGCGTCTGGCAAAGAAAATTGCTAAGTACTTGAAGGGGACAAAATACCTATAATTTACCATGAAGGAGGACAAGTCTGTAGTAGACGGAGTCGGTGTTCTAGTTGAAGCGTTTAGCGATGCAGATTATGCTGCAGACAAGACAGACAGGAAGTCTGTAAGTGGTGGAGTCATAATGATGAATGGCATGGTGGTCGGGTGGATGTGCTAGAAGCAAAAGTGTGTGGTTTTGTCGACCATGGAGGCCGAGTTTGTGGCAGCTTCCCAAACCGCAGCAGAGATGCTGGGTATCGTAGAGTTGCTAAAAGAGATTGGCTTAGCAATGCAACCAGCGGCAGTGTTGCATGTCGACAATCAGGTGGCGATCGCTCAAATTGAGGGTGAAGACACATCTGGGAGAGCTAAACACATTGATGTCAGGTACAAGTTCGTCAAGGATCTCACAAAGAAGAAGATTATCGAGGTTTACTACTGCGAATCTAAGAAAATGCGGGCAGACATTCTGACCAAGACACTCCCAGCACCTCGCCTTGACGAGCTGCGTAAGCTGGTGATGATTTCTGGGTAATCGTGGCCGCCCGGGAAGGAGTGTTGGAACTCGACTGGTCAACGCATGTTGCTCACAGCCGGAACTAGCAGCCTGCACGTGTGGTGGCGGTGTCAGCAAGACCAGAAATCGCTGGAGCACGTGCGCGTGTTGAACTTAGGACGGCAGAGATCACAGGAAAGCCGACAGCGGCATCTGCATGTTAACCCCATGAATACTCAGTTCCTAATCTTCCACCTCGAAGCAAAGTCCTACGAACACTTTTTGTGTATTTACAGGAGGTTCCCGCAGGCAGCACGCAAGTTGCAGCAGTTAGTTAATTCTAGGGCGATGCCAAGAGGAATTTCATTTTCAGACCATGAGCAGTGCCAAATGCTAGTCATCCAAGAGGCTGGATGGAGTCTCCAAGCAATCGCAACGCATCTCAACCGGTCTAAATCTGGCGTTCATCAGTTCTTGCGTGATCCGAGCGGATACAAGACCAAACATGCCCTGGAAGTCCCTCAAAGATGACACCTAAAACCTCCCGTAGAATGCACCGTACTGCCCATACAGGTAAGCACAGCTCTGCTCAACTGAAATCGTCGCTAGAGTTTCCTATAAGCAACCACCATGTCCGTGGGGTACTCCTACACTAAAATTCAATAAACGCAAGCAGATGACCGCTCTAAAACCCAACCACAAACTTAGTCGTGTTGCCTGGGCGTCCCCAGAGCTCGTTGGACGGAACAGTGGAAGGGTGTCGTATTCGGTGATGAAAAGGTAAACCTTGACGGCTCAGGCGGAGACCAGTGCTACTGGCATGACCTACGACTGAAGAGCAATATTTTTCGAAGCGTCATTCAGGATGAACAATCATGGTTTGTGGAGCATTCTCCTGTAAGGTAAGTTGCAGCTAGCTAGTCTTACTGGCTCGTAGAACAGTGTGAAGTATGTACAGACGTTGAAGAAGAACTTGCCACTCTTAATCAGCAAGAATCATCCCCATAGATGCATCTTTCAGCACGACAACTCTTCTATCCATTCATCACACTAAACCAACGCCTGGATCAACGACCAAAATTTTGCTGTTTTACCATGTACCGTACCTTAGCCCATCGAGAACGTGTCAGTAAAACTCTCGAGGCTAGTCTACCCTAGTGGACAGCATCAGTCGACTGAATAGCTTAAGCGGGTCATCTTGAAGTGCTGGGATTGGATCAATCAGTCATATCTGGATATTTCATTCATTAGATGCCATACCGTTGTGCCCTAGTTCTAAAGGACAATGGAAAGAAGACCAAAACCTAAATGTACGCAAATAACGCGTGGTAGTTATTATAAACGTAAAAGACGCCATCGTCTGTACACGTACCGCCTCCCCAGAAGGTGTAACATCCAGATTGAATTTCTTTTCGTCTCTAAAGATCACTATTGTTAAAATGAAACTTAGAACACTAATAGGAAACTCACTATAGTGTGCTTTATTACTCGTTATCCTCTATTCTAATGCCTATGCTCTAGAACCGTGCTCGGTGTCTGAGGCAAAAGAGGAAGTGAGCTCGTCTTCGGACTGCGTCCTCGACTGCCTCACTCCTCGGCCTCTACTCGTCATCGCATTATGGATGGCAGGCAGCTCTCCGCCTGTACTATCCAGATCGCATATGGCGATCTGAACTTCCTCTAGTACTTGCATAATACAAATACTTAACAGTTTAAAGAGGTTTCTGTTTCATTGTTAATTTAACTCTTCGGGCAGACAGGGCAAGCCTGCTGCCCGCAACGAGTGGAGCGCGCTCTGCGCGACTCTCCATTCAACAACTATATTCCATGCTTCGACCCAGCGTGCCCGAGTATATACCCACTTCATCCTGTCAACCCCAATGGCGCGGTTTCATGGTTGGTATTTGTTTCGCTTTTTGAGATTTGATGTTGGTGTGTCGTGAAGGATTCCACGACCACGACGATCACTTATAGGTAGCTCTTGGTTCTCTTTCAGTTGAGAAGAGCTGAAATTTCCAGTATGACCTGTGCGAAGAAGACGGCGAGATGCCTTTTCCGTCTACTTCGAGGGACTTCCTAATCGTTGTGCGTTTTTGTAGCTCTCAGCGTCCTTTAAGAACTGGTGAACGCCTGTCTTAGACCGCTTGAGCTTAGTTGTGATATGTTGTAGGTTCCATCCGCTGTCGCGCAAAGCAAATATTTGAGCGTGTGCGATTTTAGTAAACACTGGCCCTTAAGGTGGCTTATAGTTATATTCACCAACTCAAAGGATGTGTCTGAATACGCATTGTAGTATCTAGTGTCAAACAAGTCACAAACTAATTAAATAACGCCCCTGCACCCGTAATAAACGCGGGTTTCGCTGTCGTTCTTTTACTTTTCGCCAGCCCCTACAGGCGTTATTTTTTGCAGTTCCGCCCAAATATCCTAATGGAGATTACCATTAGACGTGTCTTGACTAGATGCATCGATTGACCTGTATTAATACGTGTAGTGTTTTTTAAACTAGCAGCGCCGCCGGTTTGGTACGCTGTGCATGTGCCAAGCGTGACTTGGTGTCCAACTAGAGGAAATACGAAAAACACCTGTCGTTATGGTGTTCATCACCACATTTTCAGTTTTAGCATCGGTGCATAAATGGGCGGCGGGCAGTTGACGGGCAGTGAGTAGACAGGCATCGGATTACCCCCACAAGACAATCGTTGATTGGTTGTTAATCAACAAATAGAATCTATCGCACAAACATATCCGCTTTCCCACCTCCATAGCCACACCTAAAATGACGGACCTTGCGGTGCTCGAGCAGATCTCCGTGGACAGCGACTACGGAGCCAAGTCATACAACATCGCGCGAGTCAAGCCAAGATGCAGTGCAGCAGGGATCGTTACGTTTGCAACCCGTTCTCGTGGGAACGCGTCATCGCGTACAGTGCCCCTGCTCTGCTCTTCCGTGCTGCGTAGGAGTGGTCCGTGATTACGCCCGGATACCACAAAACCCCAGCATCTACGCCTTACGAGCGCATAGCATTGTCAACCTAGTGTGCGACAGCGCAGAAGACGCCAGAAAGGAGGGACAGTTTAGCCCGTCAGGCCAAGTTGCTGTCGAACTGCATTTGTACTACTCCAAGTTGAGCTTTCCACGAGAGAAAGCGTAAGTGTGGAGATCTAAATATTGGCTGCAAGACAATAACCGCGAGTCGCCCGCCAATGCATGTAGATCATGGTAGAGTCATCTCGTACGTCCCGCTGCGCGCCCACAGCTATTTCAAGATATGGGTATTCTTCCCGACGGTGTCAGTGACGAAACTCCAATTCAATTACGGCTACAAGCACGACTCTTCAATCGGATGCTAGATACGGCGCAAGTGGGGTGCTCATGCAGAGGCCCGGAGACGTTGTTTGTTTGAACAACTTGGTTTTCCACTCTGTACTCCTCGTCTACAAGCCAGGTACCTGTCCGGAGGATATATGGGGTGGAATTGTCGGAGGCGTTGTCGTCTGTGAAGTAGACCGACTTAGTTCGTTTCGGTATGCTACCGAGATTGCGTCATGTGTCAAGAAAGGATCGCAAAAAGCCTGGGAGTCTATACTGTCGGTGTACGGCGTAATTCGGGATGAGGACTACTATCCGGACGACTATGAAGAAAAAATGAAAAATTCATGGTAAAGCTACAGCTTTCAGAGAAGCCTAAGAAGGCACATGTTGGCGCTACGGCTGAGAAGGACATGAAGCGCAAGATGCAAGAGAAAACAGAGAAGGCGCGATCTGCGAAGAGAGGAACCTAGGCAATTCCATGCATTTGTTGAGTTTGGCTTCTCATTTATTTTTCGCAGCCTATCTTGAAATAACACGTTATAGGACCAATGCATCAGTGTTCTAACTCACCGTGATGACTCTAAAACCCTTGTTCAACACAATGTTTTGATCTACACATTACAGGCGTCTAAAGTGGATACTATAAAAAAATACTTTGACATTTCTTTTAGCAGCCATTTTTAGCTATTGGTTACTGTGACAAAATCGACATTCGGTGTCATCACTAGGGTCGAATAAACAGCTTGTACAACCCAGATTTTGCAAACGTGTAACATTTCACCCAGTTACATGTTAAAGTAGAAGATAAGGATAACTTCAACTTTGTTGATACTTTAATGGTGCAGCCCAGTTACAGAAGTAAACGGATGGAAGTAGATGAGGCTAGGTGTAATAGTTTCTATATCTAAACTTTACTTTGTACATGCCTGAGTACACTAAACCGCAAGTATTGCGAAAATGTTGCGTTGAAAAACTGCTTCTTAAATCGATGCCCAAATTGGAGACAATGATCATAAAGCGTATTTGAGACCTGAAATCACCTACGGATAGTCCGTAGAAGAAAATGCACCCACAAGACAGCCCCTGGCCAAGATCGACACTGGCCAAGTCGAGATCGTTCAAGGAAATCCCCGATCGAAGACTCGATAATTACCCGGTGCAGCGAGTAGAAGTATCCCCGCTGCTGCCACAAGCCCCATGTCCTATCAGACAGCCCAAGAACAACGACAAGCGCATCTTCCGAGATCAACCGAGGGTCAATCTAGTCTCAACGACCTGTACACAAGGTGAGATCAAGTAACTTCACGGAAGATCGGAGTACCACCTCCGTTAGTCGGCAGCTCGGGTGCCGTGTTCAAGAGGACTCCTGCAATCTTGCGATTTCGCAGAACCACTTGGCACGACTCCTCTTTAATACTTACTGTCCATCGTGATGGAGGCATGTCGACCGTTTCCATATTCGGGGTAAGCATTTTAAGTTGGGCTGAAACTAGAGATCCTTGAGAACTCGGCGTCTCGTCTCGTCAGAAACTTGCGGGGATGGACGACTCAAAACTCGTATCGTATCTTCCTGGGCTTCATCCGAGGTGCCTGACAGTAGGAATGCAATGCAACTCTTAATGGTTGAATGTACCGACAGTAAGTTTGAGCGAGACATCGCTCGGACACGTTGCACCAGTTTTGCGCAGTCTCGCAGGCAGTCGCGAATGGCCTCGCCGTCATACTCCCGCTTTCATAAATGTCAGAAGGTGGGGGGTCAGGGCACCTATCTTTAGCTTTCGGCGCATTGTGACGTCACTCTTGATGGCGGCATTGTTGGCCTCACACGGGTTGTTCGTGGTAGCGAAAGCACAGGGTGTGCGAAAGCACTGCCAACGGCGAAAACGCTGATTCAACCAAACCTTGGAAAAGAAACCGGAGAATACCTTCAACGCCTTCATCTTCTTTTACTTTCCTTGAATTTTGACGAGTTTAGTTTGAATATCCTCGTCATTTCTCGTAAGGTGCTGGTCATGGATGTCGACCATCACTGTCGTGCCAGAGTCCGAAGTGATCGAACGGGTTTTCTCAAAAACCTTCTTGGCTTCGTGAAAGCAACACATGAGATAAATGTCGTCGCAGTCTCCTCCAAAGACATTGTCCATAACGCTCCACTGTGTTGCGTCTGCGTCACCCTTCACGTAACGCACACTAAGCGTCTTACCCGTTACCTCCTACAAAACCCGCCTTAGCAAAGTGAGCACCTCGGCATGGTGTTGTTGCTGATGCTGCGATACAATAAACGCAGCCAAAAGGTGAAAGTATCTTGCTCTCTCCGATATTCCTGCGACGATGACCAGATAGCCTACTTGAGTCAGTTTATAAGTAGCATATACGTGTAGAATAAACGACGTAGCAGGTTTTGGAGCTCATGCCTAACACGAAAGGCTCCGCGTCGCTCCCGTTTCCGGTAATGGGTCTACCAATCCCATCACTACCCGTCGCAAACGCGAACACTGTAATCTCTTCCTCGTGGCCAGGTATCCCAGCTTCATGTATCTTTCGTTGCACAGCGTCTCGGAGGTCGCTTCCTCCTAACCGCTCAACCTCGTGGTGGTGCGCAGAGCGCTGGACCGTAGCAAGAGTTGGAGTCGATAATTCGTTGAGGTTAAAGCGCCGAAAAAGTGCATTCCAGATATGCTTGGGCTTCAGACCTTGTTCTGCCCATTCCACCATAACCACCTTCATTTCAGGCATCAGTACTGGCTTGCGTGGGGCCAGCGCCGGTGTAGCGTGTACGTATGTCTCCCCAATAGTGACGACTTCTTCTACCTGGCATGTCATGACTCAATCCTGCCAGGGGCACACCGCGGCTGTTGTCATATCCGCACACGCCTTGTAGACGCATGGAATGCGGCGTTGGGAGCATACAAAAAACACAACACTGGACTAGGTCGCTCTTATCGACTCGATACTTCTTCAAGCAGGTTAGTAAGGTATCTGCATCGTTTCGTGCCATCACCGCTGCGAGAAACTGCCAGGGGTGTCGAGTAGGCACTGACTGACGAATTGGAGTGGGGAAGCTGGGAATGAGGGCTGATGTGTAGCTGTGATCGATGGTTGGATAGTGATCCAAGCACCGGATGAATAATCTCCTCCCACTTATTGATTGGTTCAAAGTATGCAACGACCTCGTTGCGGATTGGTCAAATCCTTCCGTTCAAGTCCCTAAATTCTACTTGCTGGCCAATAGTGTTAATGGTAGTATGCGATCATTGCTCGGAAAAAATAATATAAATACAATAATTGACGTATTATATTGACGGAATAACTTATTATTGCAAAATCGAGATTACCGTAAAATACGAAATTGCCCGTAATAAGTATATTGGTATTTACCCGAACCGGTCGGTCTTCTGCATGGGCTGTTGCTTCCTCATTCCACACAGTCACTGCTTTGGCTAGCTGAGCTAATGGAAATTGCACCGGATTCTTAGACAGACTTGTATTCCAGAGAGAAAAAGTAAGTGAAAGTTGGATTAGTTCGTTAAGCTCTTAATGACATATACTAACTGACATGCAGTAACCCGCAGCATTTAGCTTCTCGGAGCTTCTTCTCAACTTAGTCTTACTCCTGGAATGACTTTCAACTTCGTCTCTGATGCGCATTCCAACGTGAGCTACTCTCTCCTCGTTCTTTTGGTACAGTTTGATCTGTAACAAAGGCCGAAAATGAGCTCTAATACAAATGCAAGATCTTTAAGATTGTGGCTGTGGGACTTCACTTCTCTCCTCGACTACGAAGACACCGATGGACAGAGTTCCAAGTAGCTTAAGGCTTGCCATGATAGCGCAGGCACAAGCAGCGTTGTTTTATCTGATACCTATTGCAATTAATAAAACAGCAAGTTACTATGTATGATACTGACCAAAGATAACAAACAGAACCCATTTCCACGGGTGAACTGTTGCTGTTGCCAGGTCATTTTCGATTGGCAAGCCAGGACAACAGCCCTAGTGACAGCCATCAGCTTCTTGACGGGTGTGGGATAGATTGCTAGGGTCGTTCCCAGCTACCAATTCTTTTATTTATTGCGATATTTATTATTGGGACTCGTGTTATTGCAATAACTTATTACGCGTTTTCTAAAAACCAACACAATTTTTATTTTATTTTCCGAGCTCTGATTGCGATGTAGACTAAGCAAATCGGTCGCCTAACAGCGTTTTCAGTACTGGCATCTTTTTACGGTGCTACCAGTACAGTTTTGGTGTTTGCGTTGTAATAGAAGTAGTCCCTCGTCCAACTGGACGTCGTTGTGAGCCACTGCTCATTGCCCGCGTGTTTGTTGGTCTCAACAATCGAGCCCGCCAAGCACGCCATCTTAGTCTGTCAGCCCATCATCGTACATGTACACATGCAGTACCCATCCCACGTCCTAATGTAGCCCCGGAAATGTGCGTCATCGCCAACGGAGCAGACAGAACGCTGCAAAAAATGACCGATGCACTGGCCACTGGATGTATCGCTACATACAAACCTGCATCCTTCAAACATTTTGTGCGCGACTTATTTGATGCGTCGAATAAAACTTGCTCATGACATCGAACCACATCGCGTCGACTTCAGTACCAGCAAATGAAAGCTAGAACGGCACTCTGCGCCTTGTCCTTCCCGACAAAAAATTCTCGCTCAGCCGGTATCGCAGGTCTCTCTACAATGGGTCCCATGAAATGGGAAGCTTTAGACCAGAGGATGCAGTGACCGTGCGCATCGTCCTGTACCTTATCAGCTGACTTTACAGCAATTGTCCACGCTAACTGGCAGCCGCAACCTTTGTGGTGAGAATGTAAGGTGGGCGGTACCTGCATCTGCGAGGATATGCTTGTATCATCTCGCTTCTCGTCTCGCACCAGCTTTACGGCAGCATTGTTGTTGCTGTCCTGTCCATCTCGAGGACTCATGCGCGTGTATCAAGCTGCCGGGAACTGCTGTCGGTTCATCCAGGAAGGTGGCAGTCGCCCACAACCACGCGTTTGCGACCTTGATCACAATGGACAGGCCAAAGCCACTTCAATGTGCAGGCATCTGTTCTGAACTTCAAGGCGCGAGCTAACGAAGATCGGCACCTCAAGCTCTGCAAACAAGATGGCGTTGTTGCGGGCGGCATCGCATTTTGCTGCAGCCGAACGAAGCAGCTCGGGTTTCTTTGTGTCGGATTACGTGGCGATCGCAACTTCCGCCGTATGCACCGCGTGTTTGCCTTTCATGCAGGAACTCGGGAAGGCGATGGATACGTCGGAACGTGAGGGGGCTGGGTTGTGGGGCTGGGCAGGAGTGCATGTACATGTACACGTATTGACGTGGCACTGACGACCAGAGGAGGCAGAGGCACTTGGCGTGAAAACGGACACAAGACAGAAGATGCAGGATCAGACAGTCTGCCCAGTTGCAGTGCAAGTGCTCTCGATCTGGCGAAATTTGTTGTACAGTCTGCAGGCAAATGTTGTGAAGTTTTAGCGGGAGCGAACTTAGGTGCTCTTCTCTGCTGTGAGCTCCATTGCGAATCACGTTGCTCTCACATCGTCGATGAGAAAAGCATCGTATCCAATGCTTGCACCCGAGGTCAATCTCGTGGTTGTGAAGTGCGATACCCTTCATGCGCACGTATCTATCGCTCTATAAAATTGTTGTTTGTGCAGAATCACAAGCTTGCTTTGCTCCAGCGAGCCGGTCCGATTCAACGCTTGGTTTTGATGGTCTACGAAGATGGGCGATGTTGTTAATCTGAGCAATTCCTTAGCCATCCGAAGTTCGGCCGTCACGAACTGCAGCAGCAACATGTTTCTTGCGCCATGTTAGCGAGCATTGCCTCAGTTGGGAGGTACATTACTCGTGGAGGTTATCGCAGCATGCAGCTGCCCAATGTTGTCGCTGACAAAGCGGCAGAGGTGCGGTGATCCTCCATGCTATTCCCGTTGAGCTCAACTAGAAGGCGGCTGCTTAACCCCTTTTTCTCCGAGGTCACGCTGCTACGGCTGCTATTGACAGTGAGAAACACCACTAGGTACATGTTGCAGGGCATTGCGAGGGTCAAGCGTGCCGGTTTATGCGGCGTTGAAGTTTCAGTGCGGTGACTTGTTGCCTTTTTTGCGTCGAGCACAGCCGCCTCGCGTCGAGCAAGCGATATGCACATGGCTCACTGCCCCATGAGCTTCGTGAGCGATTTTGGTGTAGCATTCTCTGTTCATTTCCAATTCGGACGCAAGCAGCACACATCTGACCCTACTGCACTCCGTCATGAAGATTTTGCTACAAGTAGCTGCAGCGCTGTCGCTGGTGGCGGCTGCAAATCCCGTTGACCACGTACTCGACACGACACTAGGCGGTGACAACACCAACGACTTGCCCGTGATTAAAGACGCCAAATGGTATTGGGAGAACGACCACGTCTTCACCTCCGAGCACCTCGACTTCTTTGAGAATTTCAAGCCCCACGACGAAAACCAAACGTGCTCCAGTGACCGACACGCCACGCTCTTCAACAAGCAGGTGCGCGGTGCTAACCTTGGTGGTTGGCTCGTGCTGGAGCCGTGGATTACTCCCACACTCTTCTACCAGTTTTTGAGCACACAAGAACGCTTCGGTGACAAGGCTCCTGAGAAGACAGCCATGGACATGTACACCTTCTGCACGGCACTCGGCAAGGAGGAAGCGAACCGCCAACTCCGCATTCACTGGGCTACATGGGTGACTGAGGCCGACCTGAAGGAGATGGCTGAGGCTGGTGTGAATTCGCTCCGTGTGCCAGTCGGTGACTGGATGTTCAATCCGTACGAGCCTTACATTGGCTGCACAGACGGCGCTGTGAACGAGCTTGACCGTGTTGCAAACCTTGCATTGAAGTACAACATCGACTTGCTGCTCGACATTCACGGCTTGATCGGCTCGCAAAATGGCTTTGACAATAGTGGTATGGCCTCGTCTGTCAAGTGGACATCGATTGCCAGCACGCGTCCCATTGGTACCACAACATTCGAGCATTGGCCGCTGCGTTCGGCGGGCTGGGCAGGTGAATTTAACTCGACCACCAACACATACAAGTCCATCAACTACGAACATTTGAACCACTCGCTTGCCACCGTTGCGGCCATCGTCAACCGCTACGCGAACCACCCGGCCATCATCGGTCTCGAACCCGTCAATGAACCTTGGGAACTCACGCCCATTGACCTCCTCAAGGACTACTACTGGAAGTCGTACAAACGTGTCAAGGCCCGTGCCCCACACTGGAAATTTGTACTTCACGACTCGTTCCGCTTTGGCGTGCAGTATTGGTCACAGTTCATGCGCGGTTGTCCTGACATCGCTCTTGACACGCACATCTATCAAGCCTGGAACTCCCCCGGTACACGCTCGGACTACTTCTCCAACGCTTGTCAGCAGAAGTACATGGTCGCAGAGATGGAGAATGCAATGATGCCTGTCATTGTCGGTGAGTGGTCATTGGGCACTGATAACTGCGCTATGTGGTTGAACGGCTTCAACGACAACCTGCCAGGCTTCCCTAACATTCAATGCCGCATGACAAAGTGCCCCGTGCACAGTACTTACTTGGGTGAAGGCTTCCCAGGCACCCCGCTGGATATCACAAAGCCCATCCAGGGCCCATACGGCACGGGCCAGTCCGGTCCGTCGTTTGGTAAGTGTCCGATCACTAGCAACACATCTTTTGGCCAACAGGACAACTACGATGAGCTTGAGTTCACGCGCAACCTGAACATGAAGAAGCTGAACGCGTTCGCGGTCGGCCACGGCTGGTACTTTTGGAATTTCAAGACGGAGTTTGGCTCGCGCTGGAACTTCTGGACCTGGTTCGCAAGGGTGCGTTCCCGAAGAACGTGTCGAACTATCATGCCGACGACGAGGTGTTCACGGCGTGCTTAGCAGAGGATAAGGGCGCCTTCATCTGTGCGGCCAAGCGCGGCGTACATCGCTTCGACCTCGAAAGCGGCTTGGATTTCGCTTGCGGTGGCAACGACGGCAAGGTGGACTGCACGGACATTGACAAGCGCTTCAACACGATCGAAGAGCGTTGCGACTGGGCTTTCAATGAGTACTGGCACGCACACCGCGAAGAGGGCGCAACGTGCGACTTTGGTGGTGCTGCACATCTACTGGCCATCCCGAGTCCGTCGAGTGTGAAGCGGCAGGAGTTCCTGGCCTTGTCTGTCAGCAAGGAGATCCTCACATGGACCCTCGTTGGCGTTATCGTAGGCTTCGTCGGACTGGCCGTCGTCTTGGCCGTCGCGCGCCACAGGAGGCGGGAAGAGTATTCTCCTCTCATCGGACACATTGTCAACTTCTAAGTGTGAGCATGAGTGTGCATGTCTGTAACCAAGAGTACTAAGGTAATAATCCACCACATTTGCTACATGATGCATGCTCAACGTTTCCTGGGAACATGGTCGAAGCGGAAACGGCGATAACGCTGAGGATTCTAGGATTTCAAGAACTTGATGGACGCCGTTGACCGGTAACGCGTAACCGTAATCATGGACAGATTCTTAGCAAGACGGTGCAGCCTGATTTCTATAGCCTCCTACGTCATGCTGCATGCCATGGAGTGTAAACCGCACGCCAGTCTCCACTCACCATCTATGAGCACCACGGTCTGGTTCTTGGTGGAGACTACGGCACTCTATTTGAGCTATTCTACGCCATTCCGATGCAGCAGTGAAACGCCGCTTGGATCCGCATATTGGGTGGCTCCGATCTGACTTCAACACCGAAGATCGCAATGCGGCCATACTGTAATTTCCCCATCCCTATCTCATTTCCTAGTCAGTATGACATAGCCACATACAAATATGCTGTTTCGACATCGTCTACATTTGCAATTATTTACCGATCGTATCTTCGCAAAAGCCGTAGGGAAAGATCCTCATTTCCGAATTCGCTCCGTCGTGCGCAAGAGGCTTCCGAAGGCAGAATGTTGGTCGGATTGCGTTGGAAGACGGCGGCGGTCTGCGCGCTGCTAGCCGTGACGCTGCAGCAGAGCGTCGAGGCCAAGCTGCCCAAGCTCATGCAGCCTGGAAGCTTCATCTCCATGGACGAGAACGACTCGCACGACTCGCGTGACGATCCCGCCCCGCCACAGGACGCCAACCCCGCCCCTGAGGCGCCCACGGACGCTCCGACGCCGACGCCTGATCCGGGTCCGCAAGACACTGAAGACCACCCTGACTACGAGTGGTACTGGAAGCACGGCGAGCTGTCCATGTTCTCACAGGACAGTGGCGTGTTCAAGGCGTTCAAGCCCAACGACACGGACATGACCTGCTCTCAGGATACGCACGCGACGCCGTTCAACAAGCAAGTGCGCGGTGTCAACCTCGGTGGCTGGCTCGTCTTGGAGCCGTGGATCACCCCTACGCTCTTCTACCAGTTCCTTAACACCCAGCAGAGGTTCGGGGACAAGGCTCCGGACAAAACAGCCATGGACATGTACACCTTCTGCACGGCGCTCGACAAGGAGGAAGCCAACCGTCAGCTACGCATCCACTATGACAATTGGGTCACGGAGAAGGACATTGCCGAGCTCGCTGCTGCTGGCATTAACTCGCTCCGTGTGCCAGTGGGTGACTGGATGTTTAACCCATACGAACCCTTTGCTGGCTGCACGACCGGCGCCATTGACGCACTGGACCGTGTGGCGGATCTTGCTCTTAAATATGGCCTTGATGTTCTGCTAGATATCCACGGTCTCATTGGCTCCCAGAACGGCTTCGATAACAGTGGCAAGTCCTCGTCTGTTAAGTGGACGTCCATTGCTAGCACGCAGCCTGTGGGAACAACTACGTTCGAGCACTGGCCTATCCGCCAAGCGGAATGGGCTGGTACGTTTGATGTGGAAAAGCACAACTATACAGCATCAACTACTACAATCTCAACCACTCCATTGTGGTAGTGGAAGCTATCATCAACCGCTACAAGGGCCACAAGGCTATCATGGGTCTCGAACCGGTGAATGAGCCGTGGGAGCTCACGCCCATGACGCTACTGAAGGAATACTACTGGAAATCGTACAAACGAGTGAAGGCTCTTGCTCCATCCTGGAAGTTTGTCCTCCACGACTCCTTCCGTTTCGGTAAGACACTCTGGGCTGATTTCCTCAGAGGCTGCCCCGACATTGCTTTGGACACGCACATCTACCAGGCATGGAACCCTCCTGGAACTATAGCGGACTTCTTCTCGAATGCGTGCCAGCAAAAGTACGTCATTTCGGATATGGAGAACGCTATGATGCCTGTCATCGTCGGCGAGTGGTCGATTGGCACGGACAACTGCGCCATGTGGCTGAATGGCTTCAATGACAATCTACCAGGCTTCCCTAAAGTTCAATGCCGCCAAATTGACTGTCCGATCAACAGCACGTACCTTGGTGAAGGTTTCCCTGGCACTCCGCTGGACAAGACTAACCTATCCAGGGCCCGTACGGTACTGGTATGTCTGGTCCGTCGTTTGGTAAGTGCCCCGTTACCAGCAACAGCTCTTTCGGTCAGAACGATGATGCTGAAGTGACCAAGGCACTGACTCTGAAGAAGCTGAATGGCTTTGCAGTGGGTCACGGCTGGTACTTCTGGAACTTCAAGACGGAGTTCGCTTCGAAGTGGAGCTTCTTGGACTTGTGGCGTGACGGTATTTTCCCCAAAAACGTGTCAGACTACCACGAGAGCGAGGGTGTGGATGCTGCTTGCAGAAAGGAGGACAGAGGTGAATTTGTCTGCCGTGCCAAGCGCGGTGTCCACGAGTTTGAGCTCAAGAGCGGTCTTGCATTTGCGTGCAACTTCCCCGAGATTGACTGCTCGGACATTAAGAAGCGCTTTCTCACCTTGGAGGAGCAGTGCGATTGGGCATTCAACGAGTACTGGCACCTCAACCGTGAGAATGGCGCGACCTGCGATTTTGGTGGTGCAGGCCACCTTCTGAATGTGCCGGGTGCTGCTCCCACTGTGCTCCCTGGTGTGCCTGCTGCGACCCCCGCAGCAGTCAAGAAAGTGCAACCAGGCCACTTGCTCGTGTCGGTGGCAAAGTGGAGTTTTGCGGCCATCTTGGGCTTCATTGCCCTTGCTCTGGTGGTGGTTGGCGCCGCGATCTTCGCCGTCGTGCGCTGGCGCCATAACCGTATCCGTCGCCAATACTCACCCATCCGCGACCGTGGTGTCTAAGGAAACACAGGTCATCGCAGCCCGCTCGTGAACGTGAAATCTACCTTTCAAAATCTAAAAACTAAAGGAGTGGTAGACAAGCTCAAGAGAGCAACTCAACGTAGTGTGGGATCGCTAACATCGACCGTAATAAAACCGAAGTTGATGTTTCCGTCTTATCACGAATGTGCTCTTTAAGTACTTCAATATGGTAAAGAAAATCTAGATGATCTATTCAAATAAATCATCACTCCGGTTGTTCAGGTTACTCCTCGATGTTCACCGAACTTCCTCCTTGTCTTCCTCCATCGCGTCCATGAGTTGTTGCAGTTCCTTCCATAGTGCGTCACGGGCTTCTCCCTCGACGGCTCCGTCCAATTTGGCACTGCGCTCTTCATTGTCCTTGGCAAACCACACATTGGTGATGTGCGTGTCTCCGTCTGGAACCGGTAGTGCATGCTTGTCCTCGAGCCAAACGGGAGGTCCCTTGGCCACCAGACGACGTAGCTCCGCCTTGCAATCCGCTTCCTGAACCTTCTTCATGTACGTGTGGAACTGGGAGGACAGCAGCTGCTCCACCACGTCTGAGCAAAAGAGCGCAGGGTACCACAAGCCACTAGGAGCCGTCTGGAACTCGCAGTAGTTGCCATCCTCCTCTGTAATGTCATCCATCGTGGCCATGCACTCCAGACCCGCCGCAGGTTTGCCGTGTGTCATCGCCATTGAGAATTCCGAGACTTTCAACCTGCTTTAGAAAATCAATAATGATTTTGAGGCATTTTTACGTAAAACATACACAAGTCTTATCAGCCCAGAATTTTTTATAGATCAGAATGACAAGTACAACGCAAAGCTCAATTCCTTATTTACCATTTCCGCGTAACAAAAGCAACACTTTGACTCTTTGCATATCCGAACGACGGGAAAAACGAGGATGTTTTATCGTGCACGAAGTTTACAAGATTGCGTTATGCCTCTTGATGGAGCAGCCTAGAGATTTAATATTCCTTACACCAATGATGAGCTCTTCGCACGAGCTCCACCTTAATAAATAAGGACCTCGGACGGCTGCATGTACTTCTGTGCAAACTGCAAGCCGTTGCGTGTCGGTTG
This sequence comes from Phytophthora palmivora, assembly GCA_008079305.1. NCBI lineage: Eukaryota > Oomycota > Peronosporomycetes > Peronosporales > Peronosporaceae > Phytophthora > Phytophthora palmivora. The sequence goes on along the minus strand of VOQZ01001731.1, from coordinate 193,316 downwards.
TGCGAAGGCCACAAGGTTTTTAGTCACTAACATGCCGTAAATTGACTTCTCGCGCACTAGGTCCACCATTCGCGTCGCAATGCTTTTCCTTCGGAAAGACGGGTGTACCCAGAGTTGACAAATGCCAACAACTGCAGGTTTAGAATCAGTAGACGCCGTCACAGCACCGTCAGCAGCAACGGAGCTCTCCTCTTCAGAGTTCGTCTGCGCAACTAAATTCGAGGCACTCTTGTCCAAGGTGAAAGCTTTCGTGATGCGTTCTATATTGACACATCCAACGACTTGATGGTCTTGGATATAGATAAAGTTGTTGCGTTGCAAGAATGTCTCCTTCTCGACGAAACCCAATGCGTCATCAAGCACTGCTTTGATTTCCAGCAACTTTTTCACGTGAGCAGTCGGATCATCTCCTCGGATTTCCAGAATCCTCGCTCGAGTGTCGGAAAAAGATTTCAAAACTCGCTCTGTTTTCCATTTGGAGAACGTGACACCACGTTTCATCGTCTACAGAACTTCTGATGCTCCTTCTCGTCTTCTTCCTCTCCAGCAGTATAGAGCAAGCCACACTTGGAGCAAGTGACGTGTTTGCCGAAGCTGCGTTGACCCACATCAATGTACGACTGCGTAGAGGCGTGCGCTTTGCTCGGAGACATCAATTTCTTTGCAAAAGTTGTTGTCTTCGGCTCTGGAGTGATGGTCGCCTTGACAATTTTGCTTTGGGTAGCTGGTGAGAGCCACGCCGCCATTCCGGAGCTCTTCGGCTTCTTCCCAGCATTTTTATCTTCACTGGAGACGTTGCTACTGCGTTTGCGTTTGGTTGATCCATTGCTGAGCTTCCCACGCCGCATTAACATGTCGTTCACGTTCACCATCGCCGTCGGATGAATCAATTGCGTGCTACAGCAGAATTAGGCGCGAATCTAAATGCAACAACTGTTTCAGCTCAGATGCGAGGTGTAGCCATCTGATAATTTACTTCTCATGTACAGTAACTGTCGTAACTAGATATATCATCCGTTATCATAAACAACAGGGATGTTTAAAAGGAGATGTTGTAATATGCTAACATCGTTGAATACTTTAATATCATTATCTAGTAATATCGTAATACACAGGTATTATGTTATTGCATATTGCGATAGTTGAATTACCTTTTCTAATGGGTGGTGTAGCGCTCTCCTCCCTTTTCCCTTTCGTCTTCATATCACTTCACTTTGGAATTTGCGTCAAGAAGCCCAAGCACCTTCACTCTCACTCAACTATGGCTTCGCTTGGAGACTACCGTGTGGCGGACATTTCGCTGGCTGACTTCGGCCGTAAGGAGATCGAGATCGCGCAGATCGAGATGCCTGGCCTCATGCAGAGCCGCAAGGAGTTCGGCCCGTCGCAGCCTCTTAAGGGCGCGCGTGTGGCCGGCTCGCTGCACATGACCATCCAGACGGCCGTGCTCATTGAGACCCTCAAGGCTCTGGGCGGCGACATGCGCTGGTGCTCGTGCAACATCTTCTCCACGCAGGACCACGCTGCCGCGGCCATTGCCCGTGACGGTTCGGCCGCTGTGTTCGCCTGGAAGGGTGAGACTCTGGAGGAGTACTGGGAGTGCACGCTCAACGCCATCACGTGGCCCTCGGACGACGGCAAGGGAGACGGCCCGGACATCATCGTGGACGACGGTGGTGACATGACGCTGCTGATCCACGAGGGCTTTAAGGCCGAGAAGGCCTTTGCCGAGAACGGCGCCGTGCCGGACCCGAACTCGACGGACAACGCCGAGATGAAGTGCGTGCTGAACATTATCGCTCGTACCTTGAAGACCAACCCCAAGAAGTGGACGCAGATCGCTCAGCGCTGCAAGGGTGTGTCGGAGGAGACCACGACGGGTGTCCACCGTCTTTACCAGATGGAGAAGAACGGCACGCTGCTGTTCCCTGCCATCAACGTTAACGACTCGGTCACCAAGTCCAAGTTCGACAACCTTTACGGCTGCCGCCACTCGCTGCCGGATGGCATCATGCGTGCCACGGACGTCATGCTTGCTGGCAAGCGCGTCGTGATCTGCGGTTTCGGTGACGTCGGCAAGGGTTGCGCCCAGGCCATGAAGGCCGCTGGTTCCGTCGTCTACGTCACGGAGGTGGACCCCATCTGTGCTCTGCAGGCGTGCATGGAGGGCTTCCAGGTCGTGCGCCTTGAGTCTATCGTGGAGCAGGCTGATATCTTCATCACCACGACGGGTAACAAGGACATTATCATGGCCAAGGACATGGCCAAGATGAAGAACAACGCTATTGTTGGCAACATTGGCCACTTCGACAACGAGATCGACATGGCTGGTGTGACTGCTATTGCCAAGCGTCAGAACATCAAGCCCCAGGTTGACCGCTTCATCTTCGAGGACGGCCACGCCGTTATCATCCTGGCTGAGGGCCGTCTGCTCAACCTGGGTTGCGCTACGGGCCACCCGTCCTTCGTGATGTCCAACTCGTTCACGAACCAGACTCTGGCTCAGATTGAGCTGTGGAAGGAGCGTGACTCTGGCAAGTACGCCACCGGCAAGGTGTACGTGCTCCCCAAGGAGCTGGACGAGAAGGTCGCTCGTCTGCACTTGGACAACCTTGGTGCTCAGCTGACCGTGCTGTCGGACGAGCAGGCCGAGTACATCGGTGTCAAGCCCACTGGCCCGTTCAAGCCGGAGACCTACCGCTACTAAGTGGACGGTACTCCTCACGAGCCTCCTTCGTTTCGACTAGATCGCAACTTCTTGTGAGCTGAGGCTGTTTGGCTTCCGGCAGAGATAGCGCTCCCAACGGAGTTCTTTCATTGTGCTGAAAAGCGTCTTCCTGCTGCTTTCTCCACCACAATGCTCTGTCCAACCACATGGCTTACGTAGCGCCAAGGAAGACTGCCATAGTATTCAGAAACTAATGTTAAGCATTTACAACCAAAATGGTTGTCATTTCTCAATCTTCTTCTTGTAGTATTTCTTGTTGATACGCTACTTCGTGTTAAATGAAGATGATAATGAGCAGCGCCACAACCAGCAGCATGATGATCACATAGTAGCACCAGAGTTTGCGGTGTAGACGGACAACTTTTTTGGCTGCCTTGGTCTGTTGCTGCACTGCGACTTCAGTGTCGCTGACCTGCACGCTAACGTGGTCCAGCATTGCGTTCTGTGAAATGACCTCTTCATTCGTGGCTTTAGCTGCATGGTGCAGTCGCTGGACTCCCGAGTAGATAGCATCCAATTGTCGATCCTGCAAGCAACAATGTTAGCAAATTGATTCCTAGTAGCAGTCTACCAACCGAACCTGATCTTGAGTAGCTTTTTCAAGTCGGTCTTGGATCTTGGGCGTTGATGCCTCCTCAAATTCACCCGTAGGTTGAGCCTCTCGAATCGAGCCATCTTCCATCATTTTAGACTGATCTCTATCTTCCACCTTGTGTTGAAAGTCTTAAACTGCATTATGCTTTCCACTCATTCTTCGTCGCGTCCCACGACAGAAATAACGTGCGTAGTTTCTAGGTAATGCAATGTCTATTTATCCATGATGCTCGTCGTGGCTACGCTGAATGACTACAGATGGGCTACTAGTTGTCGTTAGTGGCGTTCATATATTTCTTGAGCGGGGCGACAGGAAGAGGTGTGGCCAACATGTCGTCTGGATCCTCGTTCTCCATCGTGAATGGGGTCTTCGCCTGACGGAATAAGTGTCGAGGTCGAGGAAGCAGCACCAGAGCTGTCACTTTGCCTTTGAACAACTTGATGTTGCGTAGTGACTGGCGGCTCAAACTGTCCCACACGTGCACAACGCCGCTCTCATCTCCAGACACCAGGAATGCACCACTCGCGTGAATCTGCAAAGTGGTCACACTGCTTTCATGACCTTCAAACGAGTCCGGCAATAGAGCCTCAGGCCCCCACGGCGAAACATTGGTACTGTTAACACCTGTTGAAGCATTGGCAACACGTGCCGTCGCGGCTGTGACCGACGTCGCAGCAGCATTTAAGTCCAAAGCGTAGATCTGTCCATTTCCACAACCCATGAAAAGCCGTTGCTCCATTGGGTCAGCAATGCAAGTGTTAACATACGACGGACAGGAGACGCTGTACAAACACTGGGACGAGTTGAGAGACCAGATCTTACAGGTACGATCCAGTGACGACGTATAAATACGGGCATTCACACCTCCAAGACCCACATGTAGTGCAGTCACAGGTAGTACATGCTCCGTAAAGCTTACAACCGGCGTGACACCTTGTTGAAAGCTCGAAGCAGCATCAGGTTCGTCCAGCACGTCCACAAGTCTCCAGACATGCACCAAAGCATCTTCACCAGCTGTAATCAAGTGCGAATCATCCGACGTCAATGCCAAAGCTGACACGCGCTTGTAATGTGCATCAAACACCGTCACGAGCTCTCCAGTCTTGACATCCCACACATAAACTTTGCCAGATTCCGCCCCAGCGAAGAGAAAATTGCCACAACTTGAGGACGTAATAGGTCCCATCTTCTCGGCCACGTGACACTTCCAAATGGGCATGTCCTTGCCCCATTCCAGAGATTTAGCGCGAGTTTACCTTCCTGAACAGCCACCAAGTGATCGGTTCGAGCACTGGATGGACGCCATTGAGCGCCGATCGACAGTTCTTAAAGCAGTACAATTGTCCACCAGTAGATGCATCCGCAACGAGCAATTCATTCTCCTGGCTGGAGCCCAGCAACAGCACGTGATCGGCCAGAGCAGTCGTCGCCATACTTGAGCTCTTAGGGAATGAAGGAGCTTTGACATCCAATAGCTATTATCGCTATGATTGGTTCAAAATACGTCTATATTATAGTATACGTATTTTCATTGGTTGAAATGAGATTATAAATAGTTTTTGGCGAGTGGTGACCATGGCACGTGAAGGTGGCGAGAAGCGTAAGAAGCAATGGATGAGTGGCCGTGACGGCAATCAGAAGCGTCATAAAGGAGCGTTAGGAGCTGCAGCCAATGCTAAAGGTCATGGTGCAGTGCTGGTGACGTGCGACAAGATCAAGGAGCGACAGAGCGTGAGTGACGCACTCAACATCCTCAACGACGCTGCGGATCGCTTCTTTCCAGCCACTACAGAGACTGAAAATCAAGAGGAAGCTGATGAAGCTGGAGACTCGGTGCAGAAGAAGTTGCAAGACGAGATTGCAGCGTTGCAGACGCAGGCCAAGAGCCGCCAAACGGGGAGATTCACTGCTCTAGATACAGGAGTCAAAGGTGCCATTTTGATCCAGTTTAAAGACAAGAATGTGTCCCCTACGGCGCTAATGAGCAAGATTTTGGAGGAAGTAGAGAGCTCGAAGGACTTTGCATCGAGGTTTATTCAGAGAATGATCCCGTTGGAGAAGGTTGGCTATTCAAGTGTGGAAGCGATTAAGGAACTCGCTGCTCCGATGATTAAGGAGCATTTAGAAGCTTTCAAAGAAGAACAGAAAGCTGCTGGTACGGATGAGGACTTTGAATTTGCGGTGGAGTTCAAACGCCGTAATTGTACGAATCTCAACAGCATGGATGTTATCAATGCGCTCGTGGAGCTGGTGGGTGATGACAAGACCAAGGTGAACCTCACTACCCCTCGCTCGGTTTTGATGGTCGAAGTGTTCCGAAACACTTGCGGGTTCAGTGTGCTGACGGACTTTCATCGTTTCAAGAAGTACAATGTGCGCTCGATCATTGACCCACCTGTACCTGGTCAGCAGACAGCTAAGAAGGACAAAGATGGCAAGACTGCGAAGGACAAGGATGCAGCCAAAGCCGATGACAAGAAGGAAGAAAAGTCCACTGAGACTAAAGAAACTGAAGAAGACAAGAAGGAATAAGATAGATCTTGAATCGAGATGGTCGAAGCGAATAGATTACTTTTTCATTAGATACAAAAGATCGTTGGATGAAGAATCACGCTTCGTTGTGTCTTCACAAAGCAACTCGAAGTTGCTTCAGAAAATGTAGATAAGATTAAAAAATCATCATCTTCGTCATCCAACATATAAAATACACATATGCATCTCGAGTGTACTGAGGAGTCTTGAGAACGGATCCGTGTGTAGTTTTCATGCTCACATTTGGTTCGGAGAATGTAGATAATTGAAAAGATCGTCATCTCCGTTCCTTCGACTCCTCAGTACACTCTTCCCTCTGCAGTAGCCGACCTAAAGAGTGTTGCTCCGTTCCAACCGCCGTCCCGCTCCCTGTCATCGTAAACAAATTCCACGTCCAATTCCATCCATTTGATGCAAAAGAAAGAGCGAGGAACAGCCATTCCGTGCTCTTAAACTGCATTTTCGGTTTTCCAAGCGAAGACTCAACGCTTCGAGACACGACTTCCAGTGTCCTGTTCCTCGTGTCCGTCTGCATTGTCTCTCAATCAACCACGACCCTAATTCACCTCCAACAGATGAAGAAAGAAGGGAAAACGCTCCGTGTTCTTCCACTCATTGGATAGAAACTCTCCGTCGACTAGTGTCCATGGCGCTTAACTTATTCCTCCTTCTTGTTCTTGCGGTTACGGTGCTTCTTGTCGAACTTCTTGGCCCAGTGCTGGTTGCGCAGGAACTTGGGGTCCAGCTGAAAAGAGAGGGACGAGTGTGAGTTCATTTGTAGTCATATTATTTGATAGAGCGAAGGACGTACGCCGCGCGTGGAGTGGAAGCGGTGGTTCTTCGGCTTCTTGATACCGTTGCGGTGGGCCTTCACCGTGTTGTTACGGGCGGTGTGGTTTTTCTGCTTGACCATTTTGGCGTCGGATTGGCTTGGTTTTCCTACTGTGGCCGATGCCTTTGCGTCTCGCTAGCCACAACTAACGCTAGCCAGTGATTCGATCATATGTGTGCCACATAGTAATATGTGTCCCACATCATTTATAAATTCATTAAAGTACGAGTGAATAACCTCAAATTGAAGTGATAAAACCTCGTTGAAAAAGTGATGTGGTGTACATTTTGTTGATTTGATGTTTGTATGGACATTGTGGCTGTCGTTTCAGCAGCTAAAGGGGGAGCAAAGTGAAAATCCCAGCGACTGAACCGCCGCAGTAGCGCAGAGTTGAGCATTATGTCGGACCCGTTTGGAGACAGTAACCCCGTGGAAGGCGATGTGCCTCAAGAGTTTACGGACTTTGCACCACCTACGGATAACACTGGAGAGTGCGTGATCAACTAAAAGAGCAGAAATTTGTCATTGATCTGACAATTATTTGGAACTTTTTGGCAGTTTTTACGAGGTGGAACCCACGGAAGCCACGACGAACGAGACGTACGAGGAACAGACGGAGAACTATGAGCAGCAGATGGAGGAGAGTTATCAGCCGATGGATTTTGTCCCTGCTCCTGTAGAGACCCCTGTCGAGTTCCAGGCTGAAGTGCCGGTTCAGGCTCCTTTGGAGATTCCCGCTCAGATCCCCGTTGTCGAGGAGGACAATGAGCTCACGTAAGGAATTTGGAGAGTGGAAAGAGGGGTTTATGTGCTGATGGTGTCCATTTGTTGCTGTGTATAGGAAGTTTATGCGGGAGTATGAGGAGAAGATCGCGCTGAAGGCCCAGGAACAGGAGAAGGTCGCGGTGGAGTGCAAGGCCAAGGCTGAAGAGGACATGGCACAGTTCGTGGCAGAACGCCAACGCATTAAGGAGTCCAAGATGCAAGCTAACCGCGTGTTCGAGCAAGCGACACTGGAGAAGATGGTGGCTGACTTGCAGAATGAGAACCCGTGGGAACGCGTGGTGACCCTCGTGGATCTCGAGACGAGCCGCAAGAAGAAGTTGGAAGCACTGAACAACAAGAAGGACTCGAAGAAGCAAGACCCGAAGCCTGTTGCTGTGCCAGCCAAAAAGACGCCTGAGGACGAGGAAGACGTGTCGAGAATGCGACAACTCTTCGTGCAGCTCAAGGCTTCACCGCTCGAGCAGACTCGTGCCGTGGCTGCTAATTAGATCGGAACACAGAGATCAAATCAGCTCCACTTTTCACGGAGGAGGTAAGCGTGGAGCTGGGTGCAATAATGAAGAGGGCAGGTAGTGGTGCCTTGATTTCTGAAGATACTTTTACGTACTTTTGACACGTGTTGCACGTATCGTCACTTTGAGACTGTAGCTACTTTGGTTCGATCTGAGTAGTTTGGCATTTCGGCACGCAAGTGTTGCACATTGACCACGGAGCACTGATTCGACATGAAAGCAGGCGGGCCCATGTTCCTCTAGCATCGAAAAAGACCAACTCGAACAGGAGAACCAAGTCGTCTTCTGTGACGTGCGATAATATCTAATCTAGTAAATTGTGTTGCATATGTGAGCTCGCAATTGTTGCACACCGGCCACGGAGGAGTGAGGCACAGCGTGAAAGCAGGCGAGCTGAGTTGGCTTTTGCACCAAGAAAAGAACAGCTCAGACGGAGAACCAAGTGAACTTCTGTGAGGTGCAGCACTACTAAGGCAGCAATTTAAACTGGTAAAACGAAAACTGAGCTTTGCCAACTGCCGCGCGTCGACCAGTCAACGACCCATTCATTTTAAACTTGCTTTCGATATGGTATATAGATCTAAGATGTTTGGATATTCGACGTGGACCACGTCATACTGGTTGAAAACCTGTGACGTGTGAGAATTCATGGCGGTCTGAGAATGGAAGTTGGTGATCTGTGGTAATGGAAACTTGCATGTTGTCGAGGGAGTCAACGAAGACAAGGTTCTCAGACCTCTTAGTCGCACGACTTCTCCAAACTGATCAATGCAAACGCCGGTCTTGCCATTGGAGTGTCACCTACATCGAATGAGTCCCACCTAGAAAGAATAGAATTGATGTGAGCTTTGTTATCTCTACCAAGTGGGCCGATCCCAGCTTCGATAACCGCGCAAGTTGCAAGACTCATGGTCTGCAACGTTGTGGTCGACAAGCACTACAAACTTAGCGTGTGTCAAGATGCCGACATACGCGAGTCCAATCTGAGTCTGCAATGTGAACCTCGTTCAGGAGTGGAAGCTGCTGCTCTTGTTCTCACTTTTCAATTTGCCAACTTCACCGTCGCACCTTCACACGTAACGAACCAAGCTTCACGGATGAAACCCTCGACTTCCACTCTCGCACTTGTGGCCGCAGCTTTGGTGCTGTCATCGCATCTTGTTCCGGCTCAGCAGGCTGGAACCAGCACTAAAGAAGTACACCCTTCGTTGGCATCCAAACAATGCTCGAAGGCAGGTGGCTGTGTGACTGAATCCACGTCGGTCGTGCTGGATGCCAATTGGCGCTGGTTGCATCAAGTTGGTGACTACAAGAACTGCTACACCGGTAACCAGTGGGACGCCACGCTGTGCTCGACTCCGGAAGATTGTGCCAAGAACTGCGCTCTCGAAGGTGCCGACTACCAAGGCACCTACGGCATCACCACGTCCGCCGATGAGTTGCAACTCAAGCTGGTCACGCAGACCCAGTACGGCACAAATGTTGGCTCTCGTGTGTACCTCTTGGATGCGGAGGGCTCCAAGTACAAGCAGTTTAAGCTGCTAAATCAAGAGTTTACTCTGGATGTAGACGTCTCCAAGCTTCCTTGTGGACTCAACGGTGCGCTCTACTTCGTGCAGATGGACGCCGATGGAGGCAGCAGTCGTTTCCCAACCAACAAGGCCGGTGCAAACTACGGTACGGGCTACTGCGACGCACAATGTCCGCACGACATCAAGTTCATCAATGGCGAAGCCAACACACTTGACTGGGGTGCCACGAGCCAAAACTCTGGTGGTGGCAAGTATGGCGCTTGCTGCGCTGAGCTCGACATCTGGGAGGCAAACAGCATGAGCAATGCCTTCACTTCTCATCCGTGCACGTCAGAGGGACAGACTCGTTGCTCAAGTCCCGAGGAATGTGGCAGTGGCGATGGCAACCGCTACAAGGGTGTGTGTGATAAGGATGGTTGTGATTTCAATCCGTACCGCATGGGTAACCAGACCTTTTACGGTCCCGGTTCGCAATTCGACATTGACACCACCCGCAAGTTCACGATCGTCACGCAGTTTGTGACCAGCGACAATACTGCTACCGGAGATCTCGTGGAGATTCGACGCTTATTCAAGCAGGACAACCGCGTTGTGCCCATGCCTAACAGCGTGTGGGATAGTTTGAACGGCGTCAACTCCATTACGGACTCCATGTGTGATGCGTCCAAAAAGCTCTTCGGCGATCAGAACGACCACGCTGCTAAGGGTGGCCTAGCGCGCATGGGTAAGCAAATGGCGAACGGTATGACACTCGCCATGAGTTTGTGGTCGGACCACGCCGCTTACTGTCTATGGCTCGACAGCAGCTACCCTGCTGAAGCGGACTCCTCGAAGCCTGGAGTGAAGCGCGGTACGTGTCCGACATCAGGTGGTCGTCCTGCTGAGGTGGAAGCACAGCACCCAGATGCTACCGTCAAGTTCATGAACATTCGCGTGGGAGACATTGGCTCGACCTATTAAGTAGTAGGTTCCGAAAGCTTTCGTATAGAGCGAAAACGAATAAACTAGTACTTCGGGTACTGATTCAACCATCCTTGAAAGAGCTTCGTTGGATCTTCAATTTCTTGTTTGGTGTCATCATTGAACTAGTTGGCGAGGGAAGCTTCAAGTTGCCTCACTCTTTCATACCGATTTCATCTTCCATTCTGTACCAATTGCAACATTGCTCTGACAAAACCATGTCTTATCAGGACAAAGAAGTCTGTACATCGGGTCGTCGCTCATGATCAGGATATTCTGTATCTGCATTAAGCATACCTCACATTTCACCGGCAGCACCCTTTAAACATTTGAAACCTCATTAAATGGCAACAGTTCTCCTCAGCCTTCCGGCGATGCACCGCGTGTCTTCGTCGCCCCGGCGCCACAGATGCGCACGCTGCTTGGTACCATTTAACATGCATGTTAAACCCCGTTAAAGTGCGTCAGCTTCCACTTCAAATTGCCCCTCCATAGAGAACCTTCCCAGCGCCATGCTCTATCCAAGACGCCGCGATCGCGTGAGTGCTTGGCGGCGTCAGAGGCGCGGGGTGACTACGACAGCGTCGCCATTAACACCTTCACGATGATGACATGTCCAGTGGTCCGTAACCTGGAAAATAGAACGGCAGCTTTCTGCCAATCAGGTCACGTATCAGCTTCTCGCGGTCTCGGATTGGTCCAGAATTCCGTAGAACCGTCCGGATAACGGCCAACTGCGACTGCTACTCAAGACTGTAGGATGGCTGGTCTTCAGCGAACAGCTCACACTCGAGCAACAACACGTCGAGAAGTGCGGCTGTCCTCATAGCGCTGCGGCTGTATCCATGCATCTCGTCCGTCCACTTCCATAGTCGCTCTCTTGTCTCCACTATGGGCATCCTGACATCATAGTTTGGCAGTGGAGCGTCACTCAATTCTTGCGATCCCTAACCGCATAAGGGTATACAAACACCAAGTCCTTCGGCGATGACATCAACGGTGCTTCGCCAAAGTACGTCAGCCACCACGCATAGAAAAGCCGAAATAATGCGCTTCACGACCGCCGGACGATGGCCTTGAAGAGCTCCTCATGGTGGTGGTGGCTGGCATCTATCGGCATTCCGAGATTTCCAGTCCACTGCGCACGTGCATCCCAGCAGAGTTCCGTCGGCAGCCATGATGTCGTTTTCGCAGTTCAAGAAGGAGGCCAACTGGTTCATGGTCTACTACCTCACGGTGGTGCACCTCGGTGCATTCGAAGGGATTCGTCGTCTCTTCTTCTGCAAGTGGGAGACTTATCCGCTCTTCTTTATCGTCTACTACTTCACGGGTCTCGGTATCACCATGGGTGCTCATCGCCTCTGGGCTCACCGTAGTTACAAGGCACATGGCATCGTACGCTTCTTCCTCATGCTCTGCAACTCGCTGGCTAACCAAGGTACCATCTTCCACTGGAGTCGTGACCACCGCGTGCACCACAAGTATTCGGACACGGTGGCTGACCCTCACAACTCTGGACGTGGCTTCTTCTTCGCGCACATGGGTTGGCTTCTTGTCAAGAAGGACCCGCGAGTGCTTGAGGCTGGTACCAAGCTCAACTACGATGATCTATGGGCCGACTGGACTGTCGTGGTGCAGGAGAAGCTTAACCCGTGGGGCCAACTATTTATGTGCTTTGTCGTCCCCACCATCGTTGGTGTGCACTTCATCAATGAGGACTGGAAGAACGCGCTCTTCATCCTCGGCTTCCTGCGTTATGTGGTTGTACTTCACGCTACTTGGCTCGTCAACAGTGCCGCTCACTTCTACGGCTATCAGACCTACGACAACATCCCGCCGCGTGAGAACTGGTTTGTCTCGATCTGGGCTATTGGTGAGGGCTGGCACAACTGGCACCACAAGTTCCCGTACGACTACGCCACGAGCGAGTTCGGTGCTACGGCGCAATTCAACCCCACCAAGCTCACCATCGACTTTATGGCTCTATTGGGCCTTGTGACGGACCGCAAACGCGCTACTGAGATCTGGGGTAAGATCAAGGAGTCCAAGGAAAAGGGCTCCAAATTCCAGGACCCCAACGGTGACGACCCGAGCAAGGCCTTCTCGGAACTCAAGGCTAAGGCCAATTAATCGCAGTCAGTCAGCATGTTTTGTACATCCTGGTGCCTCCGTTAGTCAATTGGCAACAGGATAAAAAATATTTTCGCTAACAAGCTTACCTTATTGATGATCAATCGAGTTCATGCTCGCGCTTTTAGGTTTCAAGCACTTGATAATTTTAGTGCTGTAGACATTGTCTTGCTGCTTAATGGACACATCACTAAGTATGACCGAGCCACCAGAGGAGAGAGTGACCCCGTTCGAACACCAGAAGCTTGAGCAAGTCAGTGAGGTCGGACCTCAAGACGAAAATGAGACCCCGCCCACGTCCGTGCCAAAGCCTATGGACAAGTTGAAAGCCTTTGCATTGCAACTGATGGAGGAGTTCTTTAGGCAAAACGAGCTGGAAGACACTTTGGTAGCGCTGCAAACAGAACTCAATCGAAAAGGAATGCCACGCCCTGATGATCAACTCTGGTTTGAAATGTACAATAGCTGTCGCGTCGCATTGGCACGTGGAGGATCTAGTGCTGGTAGCACGTTGGAAAAGCTTTTAGCATTTTGTGTGTCCCCCAAAGCAGCACGAGCGGCTGGAACACTAGCTTTGGATGTCATTGCCCCACCCGTAACTTTGTGTATCGCGTCTCCGCAGCCCAACAGTATCTCCAAACTGAAGCAGACATCGTATTCATTGCGTCAGGCTTATAGTCAAATGCTTTCACCTGTAGTGCGACCAAGTCAACGAAACAAACACTTTGGGACTCCATCAACACCTGCAGCAGGTCGTCCGACGATCGATGCATCGATACCTGAGGCGAAAGGTGATTCGCTCAATAGGGATAGCCATCTTCAGTACAATGATTCCCTATCAAGACCATCGTCTTCAGTTGCTGCTGCATTAGGACCCGTTGAAACCAAACAACAATCTGCATTTTCCAGCAAGAAGCACAAACCCAAGAAGAAGCGCAACCATGCTGATACTAACAAAGCTATGCCTCAATTAATCCCGCATCCTGCGAGGACTGAAAGCTCCATGGTGATGGCGTACGAAGAACAGATTAAGCGCGACTTGTCTTGTGGACGTCTTCTAGCAAGAGAATTTCGTGTTCTACGTGCAGAACGCATGCAATGTAACTCTATTCGCCGAGGAGCATCACTTGAAGCAGCTTTGGCACGACATGATCCATACGCTAAAGAACTCGTTCGTGAACGCTACGGCTTCATTCATCGAGTTGAATGTGCATTATGTGCATTCTCGTTTCTCCCTATTAACTTGCCACACCGCGTGTCTTTCAAGTGTGTCATGGACATTCATGAGCTCTGGGGCTATAATCCACCTCAACGCGAACTTGCTGCTCGATATCGACCGCCATTTTGCTACGATGCAGTGAGTGTCTGTCGGATGTGTGGACCGATTCTCTTCGAACACACTACTGCAACACCCAATGCCTACGACGATCAACTAAGCCCAACCATGTCACGAGCTCAATCATTAAATGCTCTGACAACCAAGAAAACTCGACCACCCGTGGATAACAACGAAGGACGGTCCTTTTGTTCCGATCCTTATGCATTACCACCATTATTTGGCGACGATGTGATCGAAGACGGGGATACCTATGGAGACGAAGAAGTGAGCAACGAAATCCTACGTGCCAACGGTGTCTGTGCTGTTCAGGAATCTCCTGCCAAGGCAATAGTGTATTCCCAGCAACAATCCGACACAGCTGAGTTCATGAGCTCCAAGGAATGGGAAGTCATCAATCCATCGCGTAGTAACATTCGTCAAGTCATGGAAAACAGCGTCAAAGGCTCATAATGGATGGAAACCAAAGCATTGCATTGACATTAGTCTGTTGTCAGCTTCATGACAAGCAACGGCTATGGAGACAAGACGCTTAAGCGCTGTCCTCGCCCTGGAACTGGTACGTCACGTGGCACTTGCCGCAGTAGTGACGGTCGAAGTGCGTGGCCATGAAGACACCAGCACCGCACTGGGGCGACGGGCACTCCTTCTTCAGACGCTGAATCTTGCCATTGTCGTCCACCTTGTAGTACTTGAGCACAGCGAGTTTGACCTTACGGTGCTTGTGTTTGATCTTCTTAGGCTTGGTGTAGGTTTTTTTCTTGCGCTTCTTACCACCACCACGCAGACGGAGCACAAGGTGCAGGGTCGACTCCTTCTGGATGTTGTAGTCCGAGAGCGTGCGGCCGTCCTCGAGCTGCTTGCCAGCGAAGATCAGACGCTGCTGGTCAGGCGGAATTCCTACAATAAAGTCCATCAGTCTCACCATTCCCCTCAATATCTCGACGACTACCGACCTTCCTTGTCCTGAATTTTCTGCTTGACATTGTCAATGCTATCCGAAGGCTCGACATCGAGCGTAATGGTCTTGCCCGTAAGGGTCTTGACGAAAATCTGCATCTTCTGTAGTCATAACAGGCCGCGTTAGTCCCAGAGGGTACAAAGTACCCTACCGCGTCGTCCTCTGCCACTCTGAAGAGAAGGAAGAAGGTCCTTCATCCTGAATGTCTTCTCCTTCCTCTTCCCTTGAGGAGCTTCGAGTCGACGCGGCTTTGGGCAAGCAACCAGGCATCATACATATACCTACGGATCAGACGCCACTGGCGCCCAATCCGATCCTTGATACACGCAAGACGCGGGTGATTTCTTGCAAGCGACGGCTGCTTGACACTTACCAGCAGCACGTCACTTGGCCGAAAGCGCGAGGAGCATCGAGGATCGGGATCCGCAGGTCTTGGTCACGTCCAATAGAGCCACATACCGTCAGGAGGTTTCCAAATCCAAACTGTCGCTTGCCAATGCTTGCCGTCAGTCTCGAGGTCCTAGCAACCACCCGATTTTATGAAGTAACGACGTTCTGGTTGGATGAAAATATGAGGAAATGGAACGTGGTGATTGGATAGAACTGTGGAAATGAATAGACTCGGATAATATGTACAGATGGAACGACAGACCTGTGGAAAGTAATGAACTTCAACTTCGCCGTCGGAGCAAGTAGTGTTAGATTTTACTGGTTCTGTTGGTAGTGCTCATTTGTGTTCTAATAGGAATACTTGATGTATTGCTCATGCATTAGCAGTGAAAACTTCAGCAGCAAAAGTGAGTCATTGTGTAGCTCATGTTGCAGTCGATGGTGAGGGTTTCACTACAATTTTAGCTGGTAATACTGTACTATGCATCTCTTCTTGACGAGTCTAGGTTTGCAGTTCCTGCTCACTTGCGTTATTTCAGAGCATTTCTCCGCCGTGTTTAATATACCTCGCCACTTTGACGGGCAATCATCATGGGCACGCTCGATGTTTTCTCGCGTGCCTATTGTGCAGGAAGAAATACTTGTGTCGTGGTGGACGCGTGGTTGGAACTTTTCTTGTGTTTTTGTAGTTTGGTGGTGGTATGCGCTTTACTCGTAGCTTCTCGTTGTTGTTGGTTATGTCGACGCCGGCGTCGTAGAACGACTCGTGGAATTGCGTGGCGTATACGTCGCCTACTTGGTAAATGTGGCATCCGAGTCGCTGGACGAACATCACCTTTGCCACTTGCAGTGATCAAGAAAGATGCTACTGCAGCACGCATTCATGGCCATAAGAACTCGCAACAGCAAGGTGTAGCTTTCATCTTGCAGACGCAGCGAATGCAGCACATGGACTTTGCAGCGCAGTCTCCTGCACTTACCGAGGATGGGACCAACGAGCAAGCACAAGCACAATTTCCACCACGTCATTTTTTAGACAGTGATGATAGCAATGCAATGACTTCGGTCGTTCCCAACGGATGTCCAAAGCAGTCTACTGTACGTAGTGGCTCAGTTATGGTGAAAAAGAGAGACCCCAGTAAGCACAAGCTTTCAGCACAAATGACCAGACAACGCTCGAAAAGCGCGATGAATCCTCCAAAGTCACAGGTCAGCTCCAAAGTCCGAGCAGTCTCGATATCCGTAGCTCGGAGTTCACGCAACATTCTGGCGGCTGCAAGAGTTCCCAATCATAAAGGGGCAAGATTAAGTGGCAGTCGTACAGATTCCACGGACTCTTTGTCTTCAGATCGATCAAACTCTTTCAAGAGGCGATTTCACATCTTTAAGAAGCGAATACCAACGCGAGCGCATACTCAAGCCCTTTTCAATGAACCCTCGTACGCAACCAAGAACGGAATGGCTGAATTGTCACCAGAAGACCGAGCAGAAAATGAACGGAGAGAAAGTATGAAGCTGCGAGATAAGAGACGTGTAAGCGTTGGTGTCAGCTCACATGTGCAGTTTGAAGTGGGAGGTGACCAGGCTTCTGTATATGAGGTAAAACTTCGCGAGGTGAACTTGGTAAAGCGTTTAGCTACCGGGCCATTAAGCGAGGTATATGCTGCTATTTGGCGTGACACCAAAGTCGGGGTCAAATTGCTCATGCCACGAGAAGGAGTCGTGGATAACTTGGAAGAAGCTGTGAAGAATTTCAGACGCGAGATATGGGTCATGCATGCGCTTAAGCACCCAAACATCATCAAATTACTTGGAGCAAGTCTCACACAGAGCTGCTACGTACTCATTATGGAGTACATGCCCAATGGGTCTTTGTACGAGTATCTTCGTGATGCGGCCAACTTTTTCCCACACCAACTCATAGTCACCAGTGCTTTCGACATTGCCTCAGGCATGGCCCACATCCACGCCTGCGACGTATTGCAACGTGATTTGAAATCCAAGAACTGCTTGCTATCTGACAACCTCGTTGTCAAAGTCTCCGACTTTGGTCTCGCACGCTTTCGAAGTTTGCAATACGGTCCATACACGTGGGTAGGCACACCGTTTTGGGCAGCGCCCGAGGTAATTCGTCATGAACCTTATGACGAAAAAGCTGATGTGTACTCGTATGGCATTGTGCTTTGGGAACTTGTAGAGCGCAAAGACCCCTACGACGACCTCAATGCTTTCCAAGTTCCACTTCAGGTGGCAAATGAAGGACTTCGACCGGCAGACTTTACAAATCCAGCACCTCTCGGGCTCGAACAACTAATGCATCAATGCTGGGATGCTGATCCAGAGCAACGACCTTCTTTTGCCGATATTTCACAGACCCTCAGTACATGGCTGCGCACACAAAGTAGTGAAGGTGACGAGAATCGAGTTAAGAGTATCGTTGGAAGTGATGGCAGTGTCGATCTATCTGCTCACATCCAGCGCGGACAAATCACAGCGACCCAAGCCGAACTGCACCGTTTTGCAGAGTCTCATGATGCCAATGCCAAAGTCATCCCCATTACGCTGTCTTCTCTTCGTAAAGGACTCTCCACTTCCAGACTTCAGCGTGCACGCTCCACCAAAAATGAATTGACTGCTAGCGAAATTGAAGAATTACGAATCAACAGCACCATGGGAATCCCTGGTCTCGAAGAATACGGCGGCTCCAATGGCCGGTTGCATTCTAGTGGTAGTCTACACAGTGGCTCAAGGTACCGGAGGACCAGTCCACCATTTATCAACGCCAAACAGCTCGAATCAAACGTAAACACCCTGGCAAGCTCATGATTCAGATCAAGAAAACAATAGAGACAATAGAGGACAAACCTGATGAGGTGGAGCAGTCGAATCGTATCGACACGAGCAAAGCGCTCGGTAAAGTAGCAAAAGAGTATTTATTGAGTGTACATGCGTTGCTTCAATTTCAACGGTAGATGGACATATCTTCAGTGCGTTTGAACAATTTGGTACAATATCCACATCGCCAGGTCCAGGAGTGTTGAGCTCACTTAAACCTGCGGTAGATAACCGCATCCGGCGGTAGCAACGACCCACCGGGGGACGAGCAATTGGACACTGCTCGCGCGTCGCTGGGAGGTTCTGACTGAGGCTCCGACACCATATTCGATTCCTGGGAGATTGGTGGCTGCGGCACCGTAAAAGTCGATGCCGACTTACCTCCGTAGCTGCTGAATGATAGAGCACTCGCTAAACTGCGGTTGCTGTTGGTGTGGAGCAGATAGTTCTGCAGCAGGCGCTGGTAGTATTCGTCGTCCAGCGGAGGCGACGATTCATTGGCTTTCTTCACCAATGTAGACTGGCGCGGCAGCCAAAAGCTGCTTTGGGCTTGGAAAGCACTCGACCCACGACGTTCAAGTGGAAGTTGGCCATGCATTTGGCCTTGTCGTGCAACCGTGGAAACACCAACCCGATGGTGAAAACTTTGGTTATGGGTAAGGAGGCTGTGCCCCGAAGGGTAGCGTCCAAGTTGGCGAGAGCCAAACTGGTTGGTTGATGTCGAGGCTAAATCCGCGGATGTGAATGAACGCAACGATGTTCCTGCATTTGACGAAGACACTCCAGAGATGACAGATGCTGTTCCGCCACGACGAATCTGGTAATGCTCTAGCACTTCCAACAGGGTGCTAGCGGTGTCAATGTCGTCGTCACCTTCTTCACCTTCATGACCGGCGATTTCAGGTTGCACGAAAGCGCGTTTCTTGGGCCGGGCATTCAGGCTCAATCGATGCTGCTGGTGTTTCTCTGACTCGCGCGATGACAGCACGGAGATTGACGACATTTCAGCAGCTGCAAGAAGCCTCTCAGCACGCTCTGATACTTCAGCAGGTACTGGCGGAGGCTGTTGGTGCGCAAGGGATCCATCCGTAATCGAAGACGCTGTGATCGTTGGACGGAACATTGTTGGTGCACGTTTGCGCTTTTTTGCCAGTCGCTTAATAAGACGAGCGTTAATGGTGGCTCCTGACGGAATCACTGCGCATACACACGCGAGACAAAAAGTCTCCGTGCACGGTCCAGAAGTCTGGCCTGCAGTCGCATTTCCACCATTGCCGTGGTAATGAGCACAGAAGATTGGCTTCGTCACGCGGCATGTCCGGCAGCACGGTTTCCAGCAGCCACGGCAATTCCTCGGAGCATCCCAGAAAAACAGCGCACGAGCACAAACTCCGCAGCGCTGTCTGGAGTTCGAGTGGTCCGTAATAGCTTTCTTCTGACCAACAAGCAGCAGTGACAAATTCTTGGCTTGACCACTCTGCACTGTATTGGCCATGGACGTCAGCCACTCGGCAATACAGCTATCTCCCAACACCGGCGGTAAACGCCCACTAGGATTAAATTGCCCATGTGCGAACATGGCAACACGGTCATCTCCTACGCGCTTGAATATGACAGCCAGTGAAATAAATCCCCGCACAAAATGACTGGATCCAGCAATACTGGCGCTGCGACTGCGATTCTGCTGTCCTTGGCTTAACGGAGGCCATGTGGCTCCCGTCGGTGCGTAAGGGTCAAAGGCATTAACCGTGATCTCATCAGCCAATGGATCAATAGAATGAATCACCATGTAGCCCATGTCTTCTCCCAGATCGTCCTTCACGAGATCCATCTTCTTAAAACACAGGAAATCCCTGTGTCTACAGAACCCAAGTCCAGGGAGCTTGAGCGCCATCCACACAATGCCTGAGAACTGGAATGGCTTCATCTCCGTGCTGCTCTTGTCCACCTGCAACACTCGCGCATCCAGAGATCGTGGACTCAAGAGCATCTGTAGCACCCTAGCGGTCCTCGTAGAGTCCGCATAAAGTCCGTTCATGACGTCCCCAAGAGATCCATGTACTGTGCCAATAGCCTGCACTGTGGACGTCCGTTCCTGCCTTGTTTTCAGCCGATAAACTCTGATATCACTGCTTTCTCGGAGCATTTTCCATTGTCGCGCTTCCACAGCTGCGATGCGACCAGAAGCGGTCGTTCTGGGCAGCTCTGGACCTGGTAAATTCAATGGACCACGACTGAGTCGCAGACGAGAGCGACGTTCGCGCTCCTGACGTTCTCGAAAGAGCTGCAGCGTAGCTTCCAGTCGCTTGTTACATTGCTGATGATACCGTCGGAGCCGCGCGGCAGTCACGTCGTTGAGTGAATAACCCATCGGATCCTGTCGACCGTCCGGTAGCTCGTCCACCATGTCGAACGTGAAGGCTGAGACGAGGCCGTTGCTCACTGGAGGGCAATAGACGTCCGCCATTTGGGCTCGAGCGGGTGCGTCGTGCGGTGCAAATTCGGTTGTGAGCTCGAAAACAAGTCGCATATGATACAGTAAATGGAAGCTCCATTTGACTGAACGTTTGTATGGTGTGTTTAAAACAGCCCAATAACAGCTGAAAGTATCTTGTGCTTCAGCTCGGGCGAGCATTTCGTTTGCACTAGTCTGTCGCGGAAGAGAGACCGTGATGGTATGTTTCTTATTCACTGGAGCCACGAGGCATCAATTCATGGCTAACATGCTCCGAGTTCATTGTTCTTGGATGTCATGGAGTGCAAGACAACGCTATTACCTCCTTGATGCTGAATTTTTGGCTAGTACCCATCTTTGTGGCATCCAAGCCACTGGATTGCGAAAGCGGGAAGGCAGGAAGCGCGAAAGCGAGAGCTGGTCCGAGGAGAGCGAGACTCTGCCGTTGAGGAACTTTGCTGCGCGTACACGGACGATGACATGATGTCCTGGCTCTCCGAACACAAAGCTTGAGCTCAGTTCGTCCACAGCTCGTTTGACAAACTATGCTACCACGGCATCGCTTTAGTAAGTCGGTAGCATGTAACTTACCAAACCGAGGCAACATACACCAGGTACAGGTGAATGTATGATGGACAATCATCACCATGAATCCGCTCTGCCATCTTCTCCAATTGATGACTTCGGTACCAAAGCCCCAGCATTTCGACGATCATCCATTTCTCAGCATTGCGGCTCATCTGCCATCATCTTGTTGTCGTGAGCTTTGCGAAGCCTCTGCCAAGATGTTGTACACTTAGTACATGTAATGCAATGCAACTTGCAACCGGAGACTTTCAGGTCCTACTAATTGCAACAGCCGCGCTGGTATCACTCTGACCTCTGCCGGCATTAAACAATGATGTGGAGGCAGTTCAGCAGATGCGTTATATAACTGCGGCAGAGCGCTTGCGAAACGGTCTACAGTTGCAGCTCCGGGTGCGTATGCTGATTTGAATCGGTGGCAGTGCTGGCACCGGCACCAGACTTGAGATGCTGCATCCAGACTCGATACCCCTCCACTTCACGAAATGGCTTTATTTAATGTGTAAATATTTCACACTCTAGCAAAGCGCTCGTTAGTCCTCATACTTCCTACAGTGCTGTTAGGACTTTGCTATCTCCACCAGTTCGTCTCTATAGCTGTAGATACTCAATTGCTCATTCATCGATTTGCTATGTGAGAAAACCGCGAAGCTTTCGATGTTGAAGACGAAGCATACGCGACCATATGCAAAAATATAAATTTTATTAATAAAAGAACAATCAATTGAAGCAACTAGCCTCACAAATCGGTACCTTCATCTTCCAATAACATGATCTTGCTTCTTAAGGCACCGTTCACGAGTCCGCAGTAGTTGAAGCTACTGTAACACCTCCATATTTATCAACTATGAAAAAGAGAGTTGTTAACACGCCACTGGCACCAGAGATGGAAAATATCGCAAGATGAATGCAAGATGACGCAGGTTTTTCTAAAAAGGACGTGGCTACTGTATTATTGTGAGTTCCACTCCAAATTTCCATACGGGGTTCTTCAAATGAGATCCAGCATAACAAAATGATGCTAGTTTACATTTTTAGTGTTTTCAAGATACCCAAAGTTTGGTGTTCGTTAGTCGTTTTTAACTGAATTTTTCAGGTGAGGGATTTTTCGAGATGACTAAATTTGCCCAAGGTGTATCGATGCAAACAAGAGCCGATGAATGAGCTGATACCATTTGCCGAGAGACTCTTGGATGACAATGTTGACCCTGGAATGACGCGAAACGGAGACAGCAGCGATGAGAGCGAGTAGGAGTCAGACTCAGAGGATGGTAATTCGAGTGGTAATGAGATCCTGGGTAACGGGGATAAAGATGATGACAGTATTGGTGATGATGGAACTAGCGTCAATTTTATCGGTAATGACCTTCAGACTAAAGTTAACCAGCTTATGCATGAAGACCCATGCGATAGAAAGTGTCTGCGAGGTATGACACTGGAGTTGGAATAGTTCCTGTGTTCACTTTCGCAAATGATGGAGGAGAGATAAAACAAAGCATCTTGACTGCGTTAGCAGTGTTAGAGAAGATAGACATAGTGTTGCGTCACCGAGATCATGGTCTACGCGAGCTGTTCAACTACTACCTGCCTATTGTTGGGCATGTATACCGCACGACGTGGTGTAAGCGTTTTGTAGTATCAACTGCTGCTATTACGAGATACCGAACATGCATGTACGAAGATGCATTTCTCATCAAAGGCTGAACCAGAACGCGAAAACAGCTGATTTCAGATGGTTGATATCCTGACTTACCAAGTTGCAAATTCTGTTGGGGATGTCGTAACAGTGCGACTTCGCAGCAAAGAGACTAAGGATGGGACCTCAAAGCTTCATTATTCGAACACAAACTACACTCTATTACCTCCACCCTTTACGTGGGAGAAGCTGTACCAGGAGATGCACAACTAGATATTGCATTGCGCAAGCCAAGACCGAGAACGTTCCGACAATATCGCTTTTCGCACATTGGAGACTTGGATGTGATCGACCTGAGGTTTCTCGTGAAAGGACACACAAAGAATGCAGTTGACCGCGGGTTTGGACACGTGCGAAAGCACATATATCGTTCAGATTTGGACTATGGAACATCTTTTAGAAGGAATGCGTACAAGAACTCAAAGATATCCAAAAGTTTCAATTTTTATGACAAACCTGGTGTAGTGGTGTGCAAGAAGACCCCAGATTCGCCTCCTGTTGTCCAGATCCTAAGGCGTCAGTACGATGGCATCATCACGGATATGACGACTGATCTGCCGTCCCTAGAGAATTCCCTACCAAACCTTGACAAAATCCAGACCATGTACCGTCGTTTTGCCCCGGAAGAATTTCGCGGAGACCGGTTCTATAACCCACCCAACGATGAGGATGAACGCAAGGCAAATGAAGTTAAGAAGCAAAGAATCACTGCAGCAAAGCAAGAAAGCAAAAACGAGTTGTTGCTGCAGAAGAAACTGCCCGCTTTCTGGAATCAGTATCCACCGAAAACCCACCGGTCGTTAAAGACATAGTAAAGGTCACTGACCAAATTGCTGTAGAGAAACATTAAACAGAGAAAAGAAAGACGCACATAAAGCGTCAACATAATTCGTTCCCACCACACATGCTATGTTAATCGCCACTCACTATGATGCTAGATGAGAAAATGTCTAAAATCAAAAATATACATTCGATTTTTGAAAAAGAAACAGTTATCAGCGAATTTGAATGTAATTCAATGCGAATTTAGACTGGGAATCGCCCCATTCGATCCGGCTTGAAAATTTTCTTAAGGGGGCCAACAAACAATTCGATCATCACGACGATTCCTAGGCAACTTTTCAAGGCTGAATTGCTTGACAATGGCTGAATAAAGACATTCGCAGAAACTGCATTAGAAAGGGGAGATCCTCATATTTCTAAAGGCGTGTCCGGCGCACTTCAACAATGGTTAACTACCATTTTTTTGTTTTACGGGGTCTCAAATCAACTACAAAAGCTGCAAGTGCATTTGTTTGACTTCGGTGTTGAAATTCCCGTCTCTCATAACCGGTTCTCCTGGTGTAGTATGCAATCGTCTTCAATATTACATTAATCCGATAAAGCATAGGATCTCATGACATTTTATACATCGAAATCGCAATTGTCACAAAAGCGTCGTCAGGCTTATATACGGTAGCTCTTGAACGGAGCGCAGTTATTGATGGACTCAGGCAAGTCGCTTTCACAGTACTCGATTGGCTAGAATTGCTTGTTAGCAGGTAAAATGAGATCTGGTAAACTTAACGCGCTCCGCAAAACTGCTCTATTTAACTTCTCTCACTACTCCTCTTGCTTCCTCATCCATTATTAACTTTGCGTGTTCGTTCTTCAACTTACACTTGCAGCCCTTGACACACAGGAGCGTCCAAGCAGATAATTTGAAAGCGAGTTTGTTGATATGGATTGATTCTACTGCTAACTACTCTGTCCTAAGCCGTGGTAGTAGAACCACGAGTAGATTGTAATCCCTCTATGCGCATCTATCTCAACCCTAAGTAGTTGCACCCAGCTGTTAGAGGTGTGGCATCCAGCTGCTAGCCTACCTTGCGCCTTGTGTGAGAAATCTTCGTTAGACTGCGCCGATAGATGTCAAGGTCGGTGTACATAGCTCATCGGTTTTGCATGTGATGACAGACACAGCGCAGCCCAATTCATCTTGTAGTAGCACTACATTACACTATCTGACTCGCTAATCTTTTCGCATAGATATGGTTCTCCAAAGCTGCCAGATATGCCTTGTATAAGTGGTCTCCTCACACGCACCACACCAAATTTGTCCTCGCGTATCGAGAAATTTGAAATTTGTCTGAGAACTCCAAAAATGTCGAATTTCTTGATACGCGAGGACAAATCTGGTGGAGTGTCGTGCAAGGAGATCATTTTATCCCTGTGAAGGCGTGCATAGGGAGCGTAGGGACATAGAGAAGAGTATGAAAGCGAGTTGGAGCCATCCAATGACGAAGTAAGTTGTATTAGTGAAGAGAGCTCCTGCCGGAGTGCAGGAGGTGGCAGGAGGTGCTTATTACTAGGGGAGACTATATATCATACTAAATATCATAATAACGGCTTGTACAGGGTCTATAATAACTGGTCGTCAGTCCTGGGGAATGACCATATGAAAAGGGGCTACTTCAACAACCTCCCTGCCATTTTTCATGGTACGTGATAATTCTGGAATATATGGTATCACAGGTCCATCCCAAACTCAGAATTTTATGTTCAGTCTGAAATAAGCCATCTAATGGAAGCACACACTGCTGGTCTTCCCTTTGCGCTGCCGTCCTGCTGTAAGGGAAGGAAGCCACGTGGGCAGGCCTGATGACGCGCTTCTGGAAGAGGGGGGGGGTCGCCAACAGCGCTGTGCTAGGAGGTACAGCGTCGGTGAGGAAGTCAAAGACGAAGCGGAAGACAAGGACTGCGAAGAAAATTCGAGCGGGAAAGCAGAAGAGGGCCACACCGGGCTGCGACTGCCGACACATGCAGAGAGAAACGTGTAGTGAGTACTGTGCGCGCAGAGAGCACGACGGTGGGACTCAAGGAGAACAGGACAGCATCAAGCGCACGGGGGTCGAGTGAAGGCCAAGTGGCTGCTCCGGTGCCTTGTTGTGTCACTAAACCGAGGGAAGGTAGTCACTCTATGAGCTCCAACCATACTGAGTCATCTGGCACTAATGAGGCGGCTAGAGTGAGTGAGTTTGCTGCATATGCACATTTACAAACCAAAGAGGTTCTATCTGCTGTGCGAATTGCTTGACCGCCCAAAGGTCATATTTGACAGCGTACCGGGTGACACTAGCACTGAAGGTGATTCGATTGACCAGGACTTTGCTGCTGGCAAAACGTCTACTGCCACCGACTGAACTGTTGCTTCCACTGGCCGCAAGACTGTTGCCATCGGCCGTAAAGCTTCTGCAGCCAGTCAGATGTATTACCCAATCTATGAGGAATACTATACTGGCCGGAATGTCACTGTTACTCGTAAGTTTGCGACAACAGTTGAGGGTTGGGAGGTGGCGTATATCAATGACAGGGGCGAAACCACTCTTGGTACTATGTACCGTGTTTTGTGGATTCATCCAGACCGACGTTGCAAGAGCCTCTATTTGCGAACGTGAGAACCGGCGGTCATGCTCGGAGAGGACGGCTTTGCGGAAGAAATGAAACTCATCGACCGTTGGAAGGTCTCGGCTGTACCGCTGTTTGAGGATTTCTGGAGAAATGACGAATTTGACTGTGGTCATCTTGGCGTATACGACGACAGCCTATGTGTGTTCAATGCACTAAGGCGTGCAGCAGAGTTGGCGGAACGCCCAGACATCATGACTCAACAAGATATCGACCAGTTCGTCAAGGATGTACTCGTACTTTACAGTCGTATTCTTCGAGAGAGGGTAACGTGGACGGATGTGCGTGATTCCTGGTGCGCCTTCGAGGCGCTGGTCACGACATTGCCTACAACGCCTTTGTAAAGAATAACTATTCGGTTCCAAGTCGCCGTGGAGCACGTGTCTTGGAGGTAATCACGGTCCCTGACAGAATTCACTTCATCGGAGCTTACAATCATTGTCACATTGGTCATGATGCGGTTCTTACGGTCCACTGAAGTAAACGACTCATCTACGACTTGAAGCAAGGTAAGTCTATCTCATCAGCGAAAAACTGGATCAACTTCTATGCATAGGTTCTTCCCTTTATCATTTTTAAGTAGATGATAGGAGTCAGTAGAATTTCCGCGGATTTGCCTAACTAATAATGACTTTCCCAGCAAAACTTTTGGGTTTTAGCCTGGATGATATGCATTATAAATCATATGCCTAGATAAATCTGTACTATACCAGAGAGAAACCTCGATGAGAGGAAAACTTGTACAAACAAAAGATAAAATTCAGTGGAAAAAACTAAAGGAACGCAATAGATAGGCACACCTCCTGCAAATATCTTATCATCGTTTTATTAGATCGACTGGCCGGATTGAGCTTCCAGGGTTTTGTAACCTGAACTTTGCCTTTAGTTCTCTGAACCGGTGCTTATCTAAAGCTTTGGTGAAGATGTCAGCTACCATCGCTATCGTATTGCAATAGGTGAAGGTAAATTCGTGTCGCTCAATCTTCTCTTGCACAAAACAGTATCTTACACGTATGTGCTTTGACCTACCGTGAACTTCAGGGTTGTACCAGATTTTAATACAGCTCTGGTTGTCATCATGGGTAACGCTGGTTTGCGTAGTAGCAGAACCAAGTTCGTGAAGGAGAAGTTTGAGGAATATCATCTCTTGCATCCAGTGACATAGGGCAATGTACTCTGTCTCGGTTGTTGACAGTATTACAATGTGGTACGCGAGAGCCACGAGATTGGGCTTCCGGCTAACGTGGTCACATAACCACTCACAGACCGTCTCGTTTCGGGGCAGTTTGCATAGTCCGAGTCACTGAATGCTGTTAAGTTGTCGGTTAGGTTCTTTGGCGTCATATCGAGTGACCCGCCAAGAAGAAGGTCATAGTCATTTGTACCGGATAGGTACTTGAAATATCTTACGCCTGCTTTCCAGTGCTCCATTCCCGGATTAGCTATAAATTGGCTGACTTCGCGCATGTAGCATGCAATATCAGGTCGAGTGCTCACCATAAGATACATGATACTGCCAATAGCTTGGCGATACGGAATATCTTTCATCGCATCTTTTTCAGCTTCGCTGCTAGACTTGCTAACGGAGAGGTTAGCGTTCCGTTCTGATGGAGTTGCAATAAGATACGGAATGTAGTCGCTAAATCGGTCAAGGAACTTCGCAGCGTACTTGTGCTGGTGGATAAATATCGTTTTGTTCTTACAATCTCGTTGAATAGACTATACTTCACTTCCCCTAAATCTGTCACGGAGAATCGCTTTTCAGGGTGGATATGAGTTCGCCCACGAGGGCAGGAGTAGGTGCAGTAATCCAAAGGTCGTCCACATAGACTGCGGTATAGTAAGTAACATCGTTTACTGCGCGTTTAAAGCCACAGCTGTCCTTAATGAGTTTGTGGAAATCAAGACTTTCTAGGATGGCAGATAGCGTTTTGTACCGGACACGGCGAGCTAGTTTCAACCCGTACAGACTCTTCAGGAGTTTACCCGCGAGGTTCTCCTCGTGCGCGATCAGGAATCCTTTTGGCTGAGCCATGTAGATTTCCTTCTGAAAAAAACTATTGATGAATGCCGTTTTGACGTCCATCTGATGGATTTCGAGGTCCAGCAGGACTGCGATGGCGAGGGGGAGTCTGAGTACGTTTATTCTGATAACAGGCGAGAATATTTTGTTATAGTCAATGCCATGTTCCTGGAGGAAACCTTTCATCACAAAACGCGCTTTGAAACGGTCAATCTTACCATTGCCAGTATACTTTACGACAAAAACCCATCGGCTTGTGAGAATCTTCCGTCCTTTTGGGCGGGGTACCAGCACCAAGTGTCAAGTGTTATTCTCCATTAGAGATTTATACTCTGATTTGGATGTTTTGCACCACCATTTAGCCTGAGCAGTCTTCATTTCCACACGATACGCGGGCGGCTCTGTTACACACCGAATAGCTAGTAATGTGTATAGTAGTTGTCGACGCTGCTCCTGTTCATGCTGATCTTCCCCACCGTCGAGGGTGTCTTCCTCGTCATCGTTAGTGAGACGGGGCCGCTTGCTAGCAGGGGTGAGGAGGAATCGTATTTAGCCTCCGTTCGAAAGGGGTAATGCATTTCATTCCGATCATGAGCCTCCCTGATCGATGGTAGTCTGTGGGGAACGGCGGCAATAGAACCTGCAGCAGGAGTCGTTGCAGGCGCACGTCTGCAGGAGGAACCAGTGCAGGTGCGGGGCCTGTTATATTTGCAAGTTGGCTCTTCTGCAAAGTTAGCGTTGGCTCAGAGTTGAACGTCAAGTCAGATAGAGGGGGAACTCATCCTTTTTGAACACTACATCACGACTATAGACAATAGCATGTGTGTTGATATCCATCAGCCGATACCTGTTCTTGTAACCCGGTATGCCAAGGTACGTGCACAGCCATGCTCAAACATCAAGCTTGTCATAATGCTGTTCCGTGATGTGTACATGTGCACTGCATCCGAAACCTTCATGTAGGTCATGGACGGGATACGGCGGTACCAAAGCTCATACAGGATTCGGCCATCCGTTTTGGAGCTGGGCGTCGTATTGATCAGTGTGGTAACATGGCACACCCGTTCAGCCCATAGCTGTTTTTGGAGGCTTCCAGTCAAGTAGGAGTGCTCACACTCGCTCCATGATTGTACACATGCAGCGTTCAGCAACACCGTTCTGCTAAGGTGTGTACGCATCGGTAAACTGTGCATGAGTACCCATGAGTACCGTACTTCTTGAAAATCATACGACCAATCTTTTCGCACTCTTTTGAATTATCTGCTTAGAGCCGTTGAATGTCATGGTCTTCGATAAGGATCCGAGTGTGTTGTAGGACCGCCTAAAACTATTCAGGGCTTTTCTCCTAAAGTCTTTGTAGCAGTCGTACAGCTCGCTACGGTTATTGAAAAGGTAAGTGAAGATGAATCGAGAAAAGTCATCGATAAAGATCTTTAGAAAATAGCGACACCCAGTGAGACTAGGCACATGCAACGGACCACAGATATCTGAATGCACTTTTCCAAAAGAGATGTAGCATGTTCAACAACTCTATTAGGATAGAATGGGGCGCGGTGTGACTTCGCTAACGTGCAGGCTACACGGAAGAACTGAGCTGTAGAATCTACAGGGGCAGCATCATCGAGTCCATCAATGGCTTGGCTCCTAGATAGATCATGCCAGATGTGAGCGTTAGGATGTCCAAGGCGCTTGTGCAAAAGCAGAAAGATCTTTGGTTACCATTGGTCATGAGGGCCGTGACAGTGGTCTTTGACTGGTCCTGGAACTGATACAGGCCCGTGTTGGTCGCCATGAGTGCCTTGCTCAAAGCACTGGTCAGTCTGCACAGCACACTGCTTGCGATCGAAGTTAAAGCAAAAGTCGTGCTTCACAGCGGCTGGGCCGACAGCACGTTGAAGTGCAATTGCAGGGCGTACAGGACGCGCTCTGAAGGGTAAGAGTGTTCGAGTTGCCTTTGGAGTCAACGACTGCGAGCTCAACTCGTCCAATTCCTTCGATTGGAATCTAGCTGTTGTCACCAACCGTGATTGAGCCACCACTCGTTGCAATGTCGGCGAACCGCTGGGATTCATGCGTCACGTGGCGTGTGCACCCACAGTCAATAGTCCAGATGGGGTCGAGCTGAACATTGGTTGGGCTGTCATGTTGACAGAAGGGTTGATCGACGTAGCAACAGCAATGAGACCGGTATCGCGGCGCTGCTGACGGAACACCTTGCGCTTGGCACTATCGTCGTCATCGTCATCTGAGTCAGAGTCCAGTGAACGGTTCTGGCCTTGATCAGGGTTGCGATTCTTGCCATCACTGCCATCGTGCTTGCGCTTGCGGTTACCGTAGTTCTCGTCTCGATGATTGTTGCCGCCGTCATTGTTGTTGTTGCTCATGTTGCGCCCTTGGTTCTGGCTCCAGTTCTTGGAGTTGCGATACGGATGGTCACGCTTCGAGTCGCCCTTGAAAGCGAAATTCGCAGGTAGCACGGTGCCAGCCTTCACTCGCCCATCTCGCAGGTCCTTTTGCAGTCCGCGGCATTGACAAATGTTGTGGCATGGACGGTCACAGTAGAAGTAACCGTTGTTACCGTTGGGATCTTGGTCTTGGGGAGCAGGTGGTCCTGTAGCCACTAGTGCACGTTCGTTCTTGGTGGCGCTAGTCTCAGGTGTTTCCTTAACCAGCGTGTACCGTTCTTGAGCCTGCATATCACGGACCTTGCCCTCGATAATCTACTTCAAGTCTTCGTACGGGATATACTTCCGTTGACCCTTCCAAGTACGGAGGTTGTTCTCCCACGACTTAGGCATGAAGTGAAACATGTAGATCGATCTGTGCCTCTGCCATCACCGTGTCGGTGGCTTCTTACGCGGCTTTTATCACATGATCCAGCTTCAAGAAGAACTCAGGCCCTCCTCGTACCTGATTTCCATCAAGTAGTGCTGGATGAAGTAGGGGTCGCCATAGAATGCGGCACCCTCATACTTCTGGCAAATAAACTGGAAGTTCTCGCAGAATGTCGTGAGATTCTTCACCAGTCGGCCGTGAATGTTGTCCATGGTTTTCATCAAGAACGCTTTGGTCTTTGCTACTTGCCAAAGTTGCTCACGCGGGTTCAGAGGCTGGAGTTTCTCTTTAGCAACACGCTTGCGTTCCTTGCGCGCTCGGCTCCGGTTGAATTGATCGAATTACCGGGAGCTTCGTGCGCTTGGCGGATGTATCCGAGTTGTTGCCGGAGTCTTCATCGGACTCGGACTGTGGCTTCTCATTTTCGCTGTCCTCGTCGCAGTCTACCGCGTCTGAGTCGACCTTACACTCTCAGACGACTTGGGCTTCGGTGCGTCGTCGGAGTCGGACACGCCGCTCACGCTCTCATCGCTTTTTCCTCGGAGATGCCATCTGTAACGGGGTTCCATGAGGGGTACCCCAGGTAGGGTACTGCCTCTAGAAGTAGATATGCTTCTCAGAGTATTCGTTTTGGGGATACTCAGTCGTGGGTGGTGTGGACTACCCCACTGCCACGTAGGTCGGGTGGCTGAGGGCCAACCAATAGTATTTGACCGACTTTTATATGCATAATTAGGTTAAAGTACAGTTAATTAGTATTTGTATTACAGGCCAAAAGACCTAATTAACTATAAATAAATCAGTCTAAAATCTACTCTAAACTTGCTATTAAGTCCCCTCAGACCAGGGACTAGTGAAAGGCCGTTCACTTAGAGTTTGTATACTAAATAGAACGCTTTCTCAAGCAAGGTGCTCGTGTGACCCCGTCACATCATCGTAGCTGGGCTTCTGCGCGTAGGCGAGTTGATGCTTGCCATCGAGGACAGCGCACACGCGAATCTTCCACACATCAAAGTTCTCGGTGCCGATGAGGCGCGGTAAATCATCGCTTGATGCTTGGCTTGGGCTTATAGCCTATGAGGGCGTGAGTAGGGAGCGTCGGGACATAGAGAAGATAATGTAAGCGAGTTGGAGCCGTCCAAAGACGAAGTAAGTTATATTAATGAAGAGAGCTCATGCTGGAGTGCAGGAGATGGCTGATGCAGAGCTTATTACTATGGGAGACTGTATACAATACTAACGGAGATAACCGAATAATACCCGGTACCCGATTTGTACCCTCTCAGTAACCAAATTGTTATCTTCCCGTAATCTCTTCACTACACACCAGCAATTTTCTTTGAGCTGCTTCAGTCCGCCATTTCAACACTCTGCAATTTGCGTAGAACTCAATATCTCGTTTGACAATATGCCGACACGAATCCCCATCAATATGTGGCGAAAGCAAGAGGCCCTTCGATGGATCGAGCAAGAAGGTAGCGGTGTCCCTACGAGAGCCATCAAGCCTTTCCGTACATAGGGCTGGAAGCTAGATGGGGGCAGCGTGTGCAAGTGGTGGCGCGAACTCGAGAAAATACTGGCTGCTGAACCGGCCAGCAGCTGTCTTTTAGGAGGAGGACGGCATCCTCTTTCTTGAGCCATAGAGGAGGCACTCTACGGCGAGATTGTGGCCAAGAGGCTGAAGAAGGAGAAGGTAACACGTGCGTAGATCGGCCACATGACCAGGGTGATTTTTGCCTGCCAAGCTACCAGTGGTGCGGCTCCGGGTACCTACACGGCCTCCAACCACTGGATCACAGGCTTCATTTGTCGGGGCTCTCTCTCCGGCACCGTACCAACCTGGCTACTATCAGTGATGATAGGCTAGTGGATCGCGCCGTTTCCTACATGACGTTTTGCAAACTGCTAAGCCTGATATTGACCTAAACCGCACGATTTTGATGAACGAAACGGCTGTCTATTTTGAAGATGCTCGTAATCAGACTGTAGACATCGCCGGAAGTCGTCACGTCGTAGTGCGTTCTACAGGATTGCCTCTATCCGGATTACTGTCGAACTAGCGGTGTCGGCAGCAGGCAAAAAGCTGCCACCTCTTCTGATCTGGAATGGCAAAACGCCCTCCCTCGTTTGACAAAAGTTGGCGGTGTTTATGTGGCCTACCAATCTCGTGCTAGACAGCTAACTGTTGAAGCGCTGAATTAATCTCGCTTCCCGCCGGTGGACACGGACAACGGAAATCACCTTGTTTGGGACTCCATGCGCGCGAACATCTCCAATGAAGTCAAGGATAAGTGCGCTGCTCGCAACGTGTAGATGCGTGTTATTCCTGGTGGACTTACGCCGTACTTGCAGGCAGGCGGCATCGGAATCTACAAGACTTTTAAGGACCTGTTGTACCTGGAGATGAATGCATGGAAAGACAGTGACAAAGTGGAGTACACGAGGTTCGGCAAACCTCGTATGCCATCGATAGAAGTTGTCTGTGGGTGGGTTAGGAAGGCGTGGCACAACACGGAATGCAATACAGTGGTTAATTCTATTGCAGCAGCAGGTTTTGCTGACAGCTACCTGGACTGGCACATCGCACGACGTGTTCAGAGAAAAATTTCGTGAGAAATGGGAGGTTTTTGTGGAGCATGAGCTCCGGTTCAGACTTGGATACATAACGGACGACCTTCTAGGCAGTCGCAGGGTAGCTGTGTCAGAGGTCGTAGTAGTAACGACTCATGCATAGGTAGGAGAGGCAGGAGGTCTCATAATACCACTATCGCATTTACGAAGAACAGCACAAAAGACTACAAAGTATACTTTAGTTGCGAGCGGTTTTGGAAACGATAGTCAACTGCTAGCAACGATGTCGCGTTTCCGACTGGATAGTGACGGAGATGCTGTGATGACAGTGCCGCAGCCAATTTTCGAGGTGGTTTTACCGCCGAAACTGGACGCTTGGGACCAAGTCTCGTTAATCAAGTGGAAACGAGCAAGAACACAGTACGAAGAGACTGTGAGAGAGCGATGTCAATGATCGGGAGAGGATTACGATACAGTCCTGCGTGGGATCCGTACAGCAGTCGATCCGGAATTGCTCGAGTTCTTAGCAAACTACGAAATTGGGAAGGATAAGGCGGATATCACGGACAAAGATATTATGACAAAGGTCATAGAGCGTTGTGAAACTATGAATAATGAGTATCTCTCAAACCCCAATGCTTTATTTTCACAGCAATTAAGAATGGATCTTAGTATTAAGGACGTACCTGATCGAGTGGCGCAGTACTTTCGTCTATTTGAGAGGATCATCATGGATAACGGGTTACAAGATAACCTGGGTAGAGGAAGTGCAGCAGATGATAGCTATGTTGCTCGGATGAAACAGAGAACAAAACTCCTCGTCGATAATCTCTCACCTACGATGCTGCGAGATGAAATTAAAGGAACGCTAGAGTTGGTGAAATATCGACACATCCGCATAAACGATCAGTTACTTTATCGGTTAGTGCTAGAGCGAGCCGAGCTCCAGCAACTGTTTTATAACAGGTTTAAACAACAAGGGTCAACTACAACAGCCCCAAAGACCAATATTCGCAAAGGAAACAAGGGGGCGGCTGCTATAGACAACAGTAGGCGAACAGAATTACAACATCGATCATCATCAAGAGGTGAACAGAAGATGGCAGATAGGTCACCTGACGCTACAACAAGGAAGAATGTTGCTGAGATACCACATAGACGGCCACCTCCAAAAACAGGCTGCTTTCACTGCAAGGGTGAGCATTAGTTGAAAGATTGTCCACTTGCAACCCCCGAAGAAAAAGAAAAGGTTCGCTATACAAAATACAAGAATTGGAAAGTGAAGAGAGCGAAGTTAAAAAGCTCAACTGATGAACAGGATGTGGGTACAAATAAGGAACCCCCACAACACTATGGTGGAAGATGACGACTATTCGGTAATTGTTAATGGCACAGTGGAAGTTTCTATGTGTCCTGATACTGGGGCAGAAGAATGTATTTTGCCTGCGTCTGTGTTGAACAACTCAAGAGCGCAGGGCAGGAATTGATTATGAAGACACTTGAAAATCCTGTACCAGTAATTGGAGTTGGGGGAAAAGTCACACATAGTCAAGAGACAGCGTTGGTCGACTTGCAAATTCGCACCGCTGTAGGTCCGGTCAATTTGCACAAGATTAAGTGTGTTGTGGTAGAAGGCGAGGACCAATTTTTGGTGAGCAAGGTGATAATGAAGGGCGTGGGAATTGATGTCAAACGAGCTTTCGAACAATTTGCCAATACTTCCATAGATCTGAATCTTGATGACATACCTGATGAACCAGACGTCGGTTATTCAGTGGAAGGTGAAGTTGAATACGAGATGAACCGGATGTGCAATGATGTTAGAACAGTGTTAAGTGATGAACACTACGCGACTTTTCGAGATGAGGTGATCAAACTCAGCAAAGATTTCACTTATTTATATCGCACACGTATAGGCCCAGTCGAACCTGCGCGAGTAGAACCTCTAAAGGTAACACTTAAGAAGGGAGTGGAGCCATATCGATGCAAACCACGGAAATATCCACCAGCGCAAACTAAGTCCCTCGATGAGCACATTGTGCAGCTGATGCAGTTTGGATTCATCAACAAGAATAATCTCAGCAAATGGGCGTCGAATGCAGCGCCTGTCCGTAAATCTGATGATAAAACTGGATTTAGAGTGACAAACGCATTTATTGATGTCAGTAAGAGAACGGTGCCTGTTGCTGGTACAATGCCACACTTGTCAGTGGTCCTAAGTTTTGTAGCTGGAGTGAAATTCATTGCCGAATTTGATATGTTCAAGGGATTTTGGCAGATCATGCTTGCGGAGGAATGTCAAGAAATTTTCAGCTTTATGACTCACGATGGTGTCTACACACCCCTTCGAGTGCCACAGGGTGCAACAGACTCAGCACTTCACTTTCAGAATCAAATGCAGACGGTGTACAAGCCGTTGCTGTACAAAGGGGCTTTAGTGTGGATCGATGGCGTAATTGTTTACGGAAAAACAGAAGAAGAATTTCTGGCGAATCTCAAACACTTTTATGAACTTACGGCAGAATATCGGCTCAATCTCAACGCCAAGAAGAGCGTTTTGATGTCCTTTGAAGTTTCTTGGTGTGGCCGCATTATTGACGGAGAAGGGATAAGACAATATCCGCAACGTCTTTCAGGACTAGTCTCATTGCCCCTCCCAAGAACAGCAGCAGATTTACAACGATTCTTATGCGCGTGCAACTGGATTAGAGACATCATTGTAGATTTTGCGAGAATATTTGAGCCATTGCAATCAAAAGTAAATGAAGTTTTGGTGAATCGAAGCAGAATGAAGCGCTCAGCTAGTGCAGTAGCGTTAAACTGGACTGAGGAGGAGAGAGCGAACTACTCGCATGTACTTCAATTCATTGCGAATGCTGCAAAATTGTACTTTCACGAAGAGCAAACAACTGTATGCCTAATGACAGATGCATCGGATCATGGATACGCTATTATCCTAATGCAAGTCCGTAAATGGCAGGAGCAGGTTGCAGTAGAAGATCAGAAGCATGAACTGTTAATCTGCCAGGGTGGAATCTTTAGGGGAGCACAGATACACTGGTCGGTGGTGGAAAAGAAGCATATCCTGTAGTGAAAGCTTGTGTATCACTTGACTATATATTGGAGAGAGAGCAGGGCTTCAAAGTATTTAGTGATCACTCAAACTTGATCCAGATATTTCACCGTCAGAAAACATTAAGAAGCACACCAGAGGAAAGCTACTCCGGTGGGCTTTGAGGATTTCATGCCTGCGTTATACTATTGAGCATATAGATAGTGAGAGCAATTTGTGGGCAGACATTATCTCACGATGGAAACCAGCCCTGGAAGAGGAACGACAGGCAAAGGTGAGAATCAAGATAGCACATGTAGATAGTCAAGTTCAATTTTCGAGGATTCGACCTTTACAAGATGAAAATTTCGTTTGGCCTACAATTCGGGATGTAAAAGTAGTTTAAGGCAACATTAGCCCACCAGGTACTGGAGCCACTCGAAACGAGCAAGGTATTTGGGTTATCGATGGAAAAATATGGCTTCCATCTAGTAGAGACTCTAATTTGGTGCTTAGAGTCACGATAGTCGCACATTGTGGTGTTCGAGCTCACCGCGGGGCAGACGCGATGCTACAAATTCTAAGGGATGAATTTGTTTTTGAAGATATGAGTAAGAAGGTGGATAATTTTGTTGCGACGTGTCTGCTGTGCAAGCATGTCAAAGGAGGTTTGCTAATACAGAGACCTTGGAACATCACGCACAAGACCACTAGGAGAAATGAGTTATTGCACATGGACTTCCTACATATGGGAGAAAGCTACGGTGATTTGCAATATGTGTTGATGCTTAAGGATGATACTTCGCACTTTTGCGAACTGGTTGCATGTGAAAGTGCCAATGGGCTAGTTGCATCAAATGCCGTCTTGGATTGGTACAAAAGATTTGGCCTTTCTGAAATGTGGCAATTGGATAATGGTTCACACTTCCGGAACACACTGATGGATGATCTGAAAGCACGACTAGGAGCACTACACCGATTTGTGCCAGTTTATACTCCATGGCTAAATGGGACGGCTGAGCGAGTAAACCGAGATTTGTTACAGGTTGTTAGGGCACTGCTTTTAGAATTTGAGTTGGACACAAGAAACTGGGTGCATCTCCTTCCAGTAGTTCAATCAAATTTGAATAATACACCAGTGCGTTCACTAATAGGAAAAACACCTGTGGAAGGTTTCACAGGTTTGGATCGCGAACCAATAATGAATGTGGTGGTGAAAACACGAGAAGGGCCTGTACAGCCTGAGGTAATTCAGCGCGAAGAACTTAATTGTGAAGAGAAATTGAAGAATCTTCGTGACAGTTTAGCGGAATTACATGCTGATATTGCAAATGATACAAATGACGGAGATTGAGGCAGCAAGCGGCCAAGCGTGGCAAAGCATGCACCTTTTCGGTGGGTGACTATGTACTCTGGTCGAGAGCAGACCCGAGAATTACAGGCCGAAAGCTGATGGTAAGGTGGGTTGGACCCTTTCGAATAGCAGAGGAGCTTCCTAAAAGCTTCCTAATTGAGCACCTTCTGACTGGCGAGAAGTTCGATGTGCATGCTATAAGACTGAAACATTATGCGGACAATATGCTCGAGGTTACAGAAGAGTTGAGGCATCACATTGGTCTACAGGGACTTAAGATTGGCGTCAGGGAAATCACAAATGCAAGATACAATAGTCAAGCACGTGAATGGCAGATCCTGGTTGGCTGGCAAGGGCTTGAGAAGTCGGAGGACTCGTGTGAATCATTAGGTTCCATCTATGGTGCTGTACCAGACAAAGTCGAACCGTATGTGGGAAATTCGACGAACTATAGTCTCCGGAAATTCTTCAACACACTCCACGATACTAACGACGAGTAACCAAGTCTGTGACGTAGTGGTCAATACAGCCACTACGCCAAATTTTAAGATCAGCTGGCCAGATTATTCTGGCTCAGCGTAATCTTGAATTTTCACATTTTCATATGTCTACGAGTCTATTGGCTATATGTGGTTGCAGTTGCCACTTCAACAGTTCTTATACGTCTTTTCATTGGATGTAAATCCTCAGGATTGGCAACATTCCAGTTACCATCCGGATATTTTGATTATGGGACGCTATGGGAAAATTCTGGCTCAGCCACGCCGAGGCTTCGCAGGATTTCATTGGCAGAGAAAGATAACAGCAGGATTTGAAAAAGATAGTTTTTAGGAAAGGACCTGGATACTTGGGTGCAGGTCTAGTCACCCAGGATCGTTGGTTGCGAGGCAACTACTAGCTAGCGCCAACAAAACTAACTCAATCAATCACTTCTCAATTTTCCTCTTCTGTACAAGTCAACTCCTCCAGCAAGACCACGACTGCAGCGCCGCCGCTGCCCACTCGACTCCGCCTCCGACTCGCCACCGCCTCCGCCTCCGACTCGCCACCGCCTCCGACCTCAACTCTTCGTCAAGTCCTCCAATGACTGCTTCCTCCGTTTGGCTGGTCTGAGATCGTCACAAAGTCTCTGTGGAGCATGAGCTCCTGTTCAGACTTGGATACATAACGGACGAGCTAACGGATGACCTTCTAGGCAGTCGCAGGGTAGCTGTGTCAGAGGTCGTAGTAGTAACGACTCATGCATAGGTAGGAGAGGCAGGAGGTCCCATAATACCACTATCGCGTTTACGAAGAACAGCACAAAAGACTACAGCTTTGACGGAAGCTGAGCAGGACGAGTTTGACTTTAACTTAGACGATCTTCACGATGCATTGGATGGCATTGCGCTGATTTACGAGTAAAAAGGTAGACTGTAACCACGAACAGCAATGTAACCTTTTGGTCTCAGACGAGGGTACTGTTAATTCGTGCCCGGGGTATTATT
Organism: Phytophthora palmivora; assembly: GCA_008079305.1. NCBI lineage: Eukaryota > Oomycota > Peronosporomycetes > Peronosporales > Peronosporaceae > Phytophthora > Phytophthora palmivora. The sequence continues at coordinate 153,682 of VOQZ01001731.1, read as the reverse complement.
CGGTAATTTCCGTTAAATACCATAATAACGGCTTGTGCAAGGTCTATATTAACTGGTTGTCAACGACCATATGAAAAGGGGCTATTTCAACAAACTGAAACAAAAAGTGACCTTATCCACCTGAGTTCTACATTTTTTTGAGTGCTCCTCGACGAAAAATACCAGAGCGATTTCCTCCAAGATTTTTTGGCATGAGTGGTGCTAACAACAAGTTAGAAAGTAAACAGACTTTAGAAGACCACTGTAGCCAGTTTGAAAGCAACAGTAGTTTAAACATTTGAATTGCTAGCGCACCAAGGCTAACCCAGAAAAGCAGAGTAACTTCTGCTCGATCAGTGATTATAACCCAGTTTTCTCATCGGCTGCGTTGCCATCGTCTTCATTGCCGCTTGCCAACTCCCGGAGCTATCACCCTCTGAGTCTGATTCCCATTCACTCTACACTTCCGTCACTATTGTGTATATCGCCACACTGAGCCTCTCGACTAATGCTATCGTTTTTGTCGATACACCGGTTTTGCTGAATCCCACAACTCTTCGTAACTTCATTGAAGTACGAGTAGTGAACACCAAAGTCGATAATCTCAAAGCTCTAAAATATTAACTGCACATCACTATGTTGTGCGTAGTCTCAAATGCGGGGTGAGTACCGAGGCTTCGCCTCAGATATCCATTGATCAATGAACAAACGCTGCAGTAGACTCATGATCCAACTGTCAGAATTAGAGTTTCAAAATGCAGTCAATGCAACAATATGACACATGGTACCAACACGAGATACGCAACATGAACATCTATGGTGTTTATTCACGACAAAAATGAAGTATAGAGCCAGCGACTAGAAATTGTAGCGCGACTTGGTGTGCTCGAGAACGCGACGCAGCATCCAGCCATCGGCAGGAGTGACAGACATAGAACTACCCGCACGCATGATGCAGCTAGGGAAATTAGTACTCGGCATGTCAGCCTCCTCGTAAAAGTCAGGAAGACCAAAACCGTGTCCGATCTCGTGGGCGACAATCGTAAGTTCTTCGTTGTCTAGTGTTTCCAACATGTTCTCCAGGTTCACCTCCTGGCCCCAGTCATAGCCAAAACCACCCTGCAGACCTTGGTGGAGCCAGAGGGAAATATCAAACGGCTGGGCTTGGCAACCGCTCGTGTCGGACCAAGCCCCGTTAGCATTGTAGCGGTAGCAACTTTGAGCACACATTGGTACACCTTCTCCATCCAGATCTCCAGTGTAAATTTTACCCAGCGAGTCGTCACTCCAGTCTAGCAGCTTTGCATCTCTCACAGCGAAGCCGACAACCTTCACCTTGATCGAATTGTACGGCCAGCAGTTGTAGCCGACGAGCCAGTCATTCCATGCTTTATACTGGCGGTTCAACATGGCCTCGAATTTCGAGGCGACGCTCTTCGAAAGTTTCTTAGTACTATCCCAGCGTACACAGTAGTTAAGCGTGCCCTTGTTTCTGACGATGTGGTCCATGATCCAGTTTTCGTTGTCCATCACATTCCAGTTGGAGTCGCTTTGCTTGACAGTAGGGCCGATTCGGTTATTCCAAACCCAGTCCACATCATTCGCGCTAATGTACGAATTGGGATTGCCCACAACGCATTTATTGCTACCCGATGTGACGGTTCCGAACGTATTGGCTTGACTAGTCGCGTTTGCGGTTGGTGCGGCAGACACGATTGAGGAGACACCAAGGGCGGCGATGGCGATGGAGGTAACAAGACGACGGGCGGAGAATGAGAAGTTCGAGACAGAGTGCATCGCGCTTGTGGTAAACCCAAATTGGAAAGTGAGAGAATAATGTTGAACGCCGAATACTACGCGGTTAAGCGTGCTTCCATGATAACACAAAGTGACTGGCATTTGTACAATATTGTATAAGCAAATCTTTTAATGTTGTGCGAATATATCTCAGGAAACAGATGATGGAGGTTAAAGTTAACGTGTGATGACGTACCACAAACAGGAAACATATGTTCTGACAATTTGACAACTCCAATGCTGAAGGTTTGTAAAATCGAGTCGTCGTGTACTCGTACCATACGAGCCATATGAATAGCTTTCGCTTCTAGCCATCGTCTGCGTTGTCGCGATCCAGCTACAGGTTGTACACGACAGAACACGAGTTAATACGGTAGTTAAAGGTCTGAAATCTCCTTGATTGGTCCTGCCGCCTTACCGACTCGTACAGAATCGGATCATAGGCAGCAGTGAATTTCAATAATATACCAAATGGCTAGCCCTATTTGCCGATGAACCGCAAGAGATACCGACCTCTCAATCGCTATAATAGTGTTAGATATGTGCATTTTGATTCACATTATCCACTGTTATGGTAGAGCAGCTCTATTAGTCGAGTCCCAAAGTGACAAAGAAATCACAGTATTTGTTCGTGAACGAGAATCCAAGTGTTGTTGCAGCAATACCGCTGTACGGCTGATGGATTGCACTAGAACATTTCTAAGACTTCTGAACAAAGAACAAATATTTAGGCGGGCCGCGATGTTACCTACGATCAGCTGGTAACGATTTCCAAGCTTCAAAATTGAGTTCGGGCTAACTCGTGAATTTAACTCTAACGATTGTCAAACTTGAGCTTCAACGCATCAGAGCCCACCTTACTGTAAACCCACCGTTTTTGAGTTATGCGATCATAATCAATTATACTAGCGGATCCTAGATCCTTAAACACACGTAAAGCATGTCAATATTTATATTGGCTTCAAACACCAAAAATTACACGAAGTTCTTGTGGTGTAGAATGTCCCGTGCCGGGATCGGATGGGGTGGTGCCAGGGGGTGGGACCCTGAGCCATGGCTCCGCTACTGCTACTGGGTCTTCTGAACGGGTCAAACAGGATGGAACCAATAATTCAGGCACCAGGACGGGGTATCAGGCTTGAAGAAGCCGTACCGTTCCTGGGTGTATAACGGAACAGTGGACTCTCGTTGATGGCGCGAGGTCATCACGGCGGATGACTGCGGGGAAGCATCCTATAAGGATGATGAGCTTTCTACTATCTCATTAGCAGGTTTGATGAGTGTACCTTCGCAGGGAGGATGCTTGGTGCATGTCATCGCTTTGAAGGACGGAAGGCACGTCGTAGAGACCAGGTCACCCAAGTGGAAGGGGTGTCATGCTTATGAGCGTTCCTTGTCTTCGGTGGAACACTTTTATTTTTTTAGTCACTCGTACTTTTACCTGGCCTAACACAAGTGGAAACAAGTTCTTTACTTTTGGTTTATCTCACACATCTAATCCTCCTACGCACCCCTCTCGAGACCTGTACTCTTTGATAACAACCCGCGAGATACTCGACCCAATCAGGGGAAGTACGGGACATTTGGTGGAGAAGCAGGGTATCTCGTTCGTTGGAGGAAGGTCCGAGAGGTGTGCACAGTGGTAGGTTGTGCGGTGGAACTTGGAGTTGATTCCCTGAGCGGGTTTAGTTCAGTGTCTGGGACAAGTTGTAGCTAGAAGAGTTCTGGAAGACGAGGAAGGTATGACTTCTCACGGAGACGGACAGGAATTTCGGGACGCTGTGGAAGCCTACTCTAGTGGCGGCGGCTCTGAGGTCGATATGTTCGGAACGGACATTGGCGAGATTCAAACAGTATCAGGAGGACCTCGTCAGATTATGACCGATCCGTCTCGGCCGGATTTATCAACGCCAGCAGGATTGGGATCTGTCGAGTCTTTAGTGCAGCGTGCAGTAATGGATTCAAGTCGTCGTGGACGAGGAAGTACGCGAACACCAGCTCGTCGGCTGGGAAGAAGCCTATCTCCTTCTTTTGGCGGCTCAACGACTGCTAATAGGAGTGTTCCAACGGGAGGTATCGGTCAAGTGGCGGCTACTACTACTAGTAGTACCTCTGACGTGTCTACTACAGCTAGGATCCTGAGTCACAACACTGTTCCCGGGACTTCTTCGGTGTTACAACCTTCTCGATCTAGTGGGCTGGCTGCTGGGGAACCGGGCCCGCTATTGGCCCCTCTTGGAAGTGAAGCTCGGCAGATAGGTAATGGAGGCCAACAACAGGCTAGCACTTCTACTGGTTTTCAGGCATCTAGTGGAGCCGTGAGTCTATCACTGCAGGGAACAGACGCTGGGACCCAGTCTCAACCTTACAGTGGATATCCACATCAGCCTTCTCCTGCCTACACGATGCAGACTTCTCGGCCTTCGATTCCTGGATGGTTGGGTGCGGTCACTCCGCCTAGCGTGACTCAGTCAAGGACTACTTTACCTGCGCAGCGCATTCGGACTGCAATTCCTTCGTACCGGAATTGTACGATTGGCGAGTCTCCGATGACTCCCGGCCTCAGTTTCAACTATCCGTTCAATCAACAGTCTGGATGGGCTCAAGCGGCTGCGATGAACTATGGTCACGTGTCCCCGTACGGCAATGGACAGTTCGTACAATCGGGTATAACTGCCACTCCTGTGAGCGGTTCCGGTATGATGGTAGCCTCTCAGCCTTCGCCACAACAAGCTCTTGTCCAGTTCTCTCAGCCCATGCAGCAAACCTCTCGCGCATCTCACTCTCAGTCTACGGTGCAGAACTCCCAAGTGCAGCAGGCTCAACCTTCACAGGCAGTTTCCCGAGTGCAGTATTCACGGTCTACGCCTCAGACTTCTCAAGGCCAGTACTATCATGGTGAACAACAGCAACTTCAAGTACAGTATGGACACCAGTCATATCTAGGACAACAACCGACTACTCAGGCTAGCACGAATGGTTTCGACAAGTTCTCGACGGAGAACTACGCGAACACTTATGGTCACTATACTGGTGAAGCGAACGGCTCTGGTTGCGGCTCTAGTTCTCCCTATGGACATGGAATGCCCTCTCACATCAAGAACGCTGTTCGGATGTTACCTCCTTTCTACTCTGACAACACTACTGTGGATAAAGCTAGGACGTTTTGGGATGCTTTTGAGCGAGCAACGTTTGGCCTCAGTGATGCTCTTCGATTGAGTGTATTTCGTGATCGGTTGAAGGGTAGTTCGGGTGAAAACTGGTGGATGTACTCGCAGATTGACGACTTCGAGACGCTCAAGACTCGCTTTCATAACCAGTTTGTTTGTCAGACTCTTCAGCAGATGATTGAACGTCTGAAGACAACGAAGCGTTCTCGTGGGATGTCGGCTGAAGTGTGGGGTGATTTGATTTCTGGTCTGTGCGATGCTGCTCAGTGCTTCGATCCCCAGATGCGTTACCAGTACTTCTTGGCAGGAATTCGTAATAAGGAGTGGAGATCTGCACTTGCTACTACCATGGTGAATTCGATTCCTCAAGCTGTAGCTGTTCTACTTTACAAGAACCTACATCTACCTGTGGAAGACGAGTCTGAGTTTATGGAAGGACCTACCTCGCAACAAGTGCCTGAGAATGCTATGATGCAGCGTATACTTGAACTGATCGAGTCAACACAGGCTGTACAGCTGCAAATTCTGAACCCTTCTCGTCAAACGAGGAGGAATACAGTCGCTGCCGCTATACCTACTCAACCATTGGTCCAGAATGCTCCTGTGTATCTTCCTACAGCACCTCAAGCTCACGAAGCGCCCTTCTACCAGTCTGTGAACGCTGCGTTTCAACAGTCCTCTTCACGTGGGATACGTCCTGATCCTGATTTGCGTACGCAGGAGGGTGTCATTGTCTGTGGAAGGTGTCGCCGTGTGGGGCATGGTCGTCTATCCTGTGGAAGGAACAACCTGAATTGCAATAAGTGTCATATGTTGGGACACATTGCTCCTGAGTGTGAGCAAGTGTCTTCACAACAGCAGTTCAGTAACTCCTCGAGTGGACCTAGTCAGAGTACGTCTGGAGCTCCAATTATGAGTTCATCGAATGGTAGAACGCCGTACTCTCGAGCTTGTTTCCTGTGCAAAGCTACGGATCACTTAGTAGCTAATTGTCCGTCGCGTGCGGCTTTCGATCAGATGGTCTCTCGACAGTCGACTGGTGTTGGGGCTCCTCAGGGACAACCCCAGGCCCAGAACTGAAGGTGGCAGGAGGGAGGGGAAGGGTGTGTCGCTCCTTCCTCTTGCCTGAAGAACGACACGAGTAGGGACTCTTCGAGTGTGAAGTCAAGTGTTGCGGGACTTACTGGAGTTGAACCTAGACGGACTGGAATGGCACTGAGTATACCTCAGAAGTGTGAATCGACTGAAATTGGTGTGAACCGGATTGGTACGGAGACTTGTTGCGATAACAAGGTCGGAGGGAGAAACTGTGTTGAAAAGAAGAATTATGAGAAGAGTTGCAGAAAGAAGGCTTATCAGGATAAGGTTGCGGTAACCAAGCGCCCTGATGATTTTAAAGAAAACTCTATTTGTGAGGAAAATGCGGAAGAAGAAGGAAGAGGCAAGGACTTCCAGAACGATCGCTTAGATGAGGACGAGATTGAGGCGTCAAAGAACAACTACATTGGCTCAGATGACCACGGAACTGACTTGCGGGTTGATTTTGAGGATGATTTTACTGATTTGAGAGCTTTTACTACTTTTGCGGATGCTGTTAGGCGTACGTCACATGAGAGTGGAAGTCTGGAGTCTGTGTTAGTTGATAATGAGTCGTTGAAAGATGATCCCGAATCTGAGAGTGATTCTAACGATAGTTGGGTGAATACGGATCGTTTTCAGGAAGCTGGCTTTGTAACTTGTCCGGCGAGCAAGAGCAAGTTGTTGGTAGAACACTTTGACAGTGCTACTGGAGTGACCAAGAAGATCAAGTTCGGAAAACCCGAAGTCGAGTTTAAACCTCGTGTTGAAAGAACAGAAGATGATATTACTAGTGGGAAAAATGGGGACAAGTCACCTCGTGAGGAAGAGTCTAACTGTGAGAAGGATGAAGATATTTGGCAGGCCGGAGTTACTAGAAGTGAGAAGCTTAATGAGAAGGTGTCCTGTGAAGATCCGTCAGGAACTGTACCCTTGGCTAGTGAAAGTGTTGCTGAGGCGGAGAGGCAAAGCGTGCCTTTAATTGGTGAAGTATCATCTGTGGCGACAGTTAGTGATTCTAAAAAGGGTGTGATGATGAAGCAAGCGACTAGAGTGTTGAGTGGTGATGACAATGGAAAATCAAGGTCGTGTGAGGGGATCCGGTAGTCCCGGTACCTGACGAACCTCCGGATCAATCACGGAGCGAACCAGAACATAAGTCGAAGACGTCGGATGGTGAGGAGAACAGCCACAAATCAAGTTCTTACGCTAGGGTGTTTTATCCTGCCGAGTTGGATGCGTTGGAAGAAGGGACCTCGAGTGGTGTCAATGAAGAAACTGAAGAATACGAGAAAGAGTTGGAAGAACGCTTGTTTCCTTTGGATGAAGTCGAATTAAACAAGCGAATGAAGAAAAACGCGGAAAAACAAAATAAGCTAACTCTCAAAGAGTTGAGTAAGATTCTTGAGATTCCTGAAGATGCCCTAGCAAGGACTCGCGAGTCGTCGCCTGGAGTATCGTCTACGCCAGAGTACTGGATTGACTGGTATCGTCGGACGTTAGCCTCTTCAGCAGAAGCTAAAAGAGCAAACCGTGACTTCAGGCCGGTTGACAAGGAAAATAGAGTTATTCAAGAGAAGAAGCAATCCTCTACTGCTTCAGACGGAAACGACCCTGATGATGGAAAAGTGGCTAGACTTGGCTCGTATCAGAATCGTCTTTCTGGGAAACAATTGAACTCAACGTTGGTAGACGAAACTACGGTCGCTGATAACATAGTGGTGAGCCTTGAAGAAGATGAATCTGTAGCTGGTGTTGGCCTACCGAGGAACGACTTCTACTCTGGAGATCTGCTACGTTCTTGGTTGCCATGGGTTCGGAAGACAGTGTACTCCGTCGTGAAAGAAGAAGAACTGGGCGAAACACTGTGTCTATCATGTCGAGCGCGGAACACTCCGCACGGTGAAATCGAGAAGGTTCAAGAAAATTCCGAAGAACCCGCCGATGTGAGGATTAAGTCGCGAATCGAGGAGAAATTGTCAGTCTTCCCTTTCGAAATGGACGCTCTTCTTCGTGAACGACTGGTGGACGAGGTTGTCTCCTTATATGACCGAGAAGCGCCTCTAATCAAGTTGAAACTGCTCGAGCGAAGGTCTTGCTGTGAATCTTGTCGCTCTGTTAAGAACAGTTCTAGTAAGGGCCGATCCAGCAAGAGAGTGAGTTTCAACTGCTCTTCACTGTACTCGGGGCGTTCCGAAGCGTTGGGATCACACTATTCACGTTCTAATGAGAGTGACGGGCTATTCCAATACGTTTATGTGGTGACCGACTCAACTCGAAGGAAAACAAAAACCGGTCTAGTCGAAATACCACAACCTGCTGAAGCTATTTCTAGTAAGACACTAGTTGTTCCTGAAGGGAAGCGAGTGATCGGGTCAGTTGGAGGAATCGAAGCCGTGTCGACGGGTTATATTGATTGTGTTCCGATGGATATGCTAATTGACTCTGGAGCAGTGGCTAGTCTAGTCGATTATAGCGTGCTCAAGAAAGTGGGACTATCCGAACTCACTCTGAAACCCTACTCGATGAACTTGAATGGCGTGTCAGGCAAGCCTCTAGATATTCGCGGTGTTGTCGAATTGCCCATACGGTTAGGAACGGTGGAACTTGTCCTTCCGTTTGTTGTGGCTAAGCGATTACATGTGGATGTGATTCTGGAACGGATACTCTCAAGGCATTTAGAGCAGTGATTGACCTAGAAGCTGACACTGTCATGTTGAAGAGTACTGGTGAAGTGTTTCCCATTGGATCTCCGCGTGTTGAAGAGATGCATACTTCTAGGATCAACTCGACTATTCGGATTCGTCCTGGAGGCCAAGTGCTGGTTGTCGCTGAGGTACAAGGTGAAACTGATGAAGCGTCTACTGTGTTAGTTGAAGGCTGGCCTGAGCTTGATAGTACCGTCCAGGTCGCTCGTACTCTCTGCACTGTGCACAGCAAGAGGGTCGTTGTTGAAGTGTGCAATTCCTCTACTGAGGAGGTCGTCATTAAGAAAGGTACCCTTATCGCTACTGTGACGGTTGTCCCTAAATCTGCTTTTACTTTTGAAGATTCGGAAAAGAAGGCGGTCTATGATGATCTTCGGGGCGTGTACTCGACTGCTAAAACAGGCAGGTTAGCCTCTAGCGTGGATGAGTCAATGCCTACTGTTGGTAAGGAGTTACATCAAGGGCTGGATGTGGATTTCTCCGATTCTACACTTGGAGACGAGCAGAAGCGATTGTTCAAAGAAGTGCTAGAGTCCTTCACCGATCTCTTTGTGGAGACCTCTCTGAAACCTGGAAGAACCGATTTGTTGGAATTCTCGATTGACACTGGCGATCATCCTCCTATTAAGCAGAGACCGTACCGTGTCTCGAAGGCCGAAGGGGATGTGATGGAAGCGGAAATTCAGCAGTACCTTGACAAAAATTTCATTCGACCATCTACTAGTCCTTGGGCCAGTCCTGTCTTGATGATCAGGAAACCCGATGGTGGGATTCGCTTCTGCATCGACTACAGGAGATTGAATGCTGTAACTATCAAGGATTGCTATCCTATGCCACTCATAGATGATATTCTTGACGTATTAGGGAACGCTAAGCTGTTTTCTACCATGGATATCGCTTCCGGATATTGGAATGTACCGATGGCTGCTGACAGTGTGGAGAAAAACGGCATTCACTTGCAAATACGGACTTTACGAATGGTTAGTGATGCCCTTCGGGTTGTGTAATGCTGTTCCTGCGTTTGAGCGCCTGATGGAGAACGTTTTAGTTGATCTAAAGTGGCGAACGTGCTTAGTTTACCTCGATGACTGTGTAGTGTTCAGTGAGGATTTCCCTACTCATCTCGTGCGGTTGAAACAGGTGTTGGAACGGTTCCGAACTGCTGGGTTCAAACTTAAGATGAAGAAGTGCAAGTGGGGTAGAGATCAAGTTGCTTTCTTGGGCCACATTGTGACTCCGTCTGGGATTCTCCCTAATCCAGAGAAAGTGAAGGCTGTGATGAATGTGGAAAGGCCTCATGATATTCACACTGTACGAGCTTTCCTTGGGTTGACTAGTTACTTCCGTCGCTATATTCCTGGGTATGCTGCAATCTCGGCACCAATTGAACGTTTGAAAATGAAAGGTGTCCCTTTCAAGTGGAGCGGGGACTGTGAGACTGCTTTCATGCAACTAAAGCGAAAACTAGTGGAGCCCCCTATTCTAGTGTATCCGGACTTCAACAAGCGTTTTAAGCTATATGTCGATTCTTCTAAACTAGCAGTTGGAGCGTGCCTTATGCAGACTGTGAATGGAAGGGAACGCGCTATAGCTTACGCTAGCAAACTTCTCGTAGGTTCTGAGAAGAATTGGATTCACAAACACAATGGTACTTCGGAAATTGAGTGTTGGGGTGTAGTCTGGGCGACTCGCAAGTTCAGATGCTACTTGGATCGTCGTGAATTTGACCTTTACACCGATCACAAGGCTCTCACGTGGGTGTTCAATGAAACTAACCGCACAAGTAACGCTAAGTTGGCTCGTTGGGCTATGGAGTTAGCACAGTTACGTTTCAAAGTGTTCCATAAGGCTGGAACTGCTATGGGGCATGTGGATGGACTATCTCGTCTTCGTTCGGCTACTGTCTGCGCTTTATCCATGTCTGATCTTCTCAATGAAGCTAACGAGGGGAAGTACAAGATCTAGTTGGGGAGGGACAGGCGACTAATGACACTGAATCTTCGGACCAGCTAGCGATATCTCCTGTTGATGTGTTTGGTCTTGACCAGTCTCGTTTTGTTGCAGAGCAACGACAGACTCCGTGGATCATGGCGATGATTGCCTTTCTGGAAAGTGGTGCACTTGCGTTGGACGCTCAATTGCGCGCCAAGGTGTTACTGATGGCTCCTCATTACGTAGTTAAGAACGGTGTGCTCATGCGCCGAGTGCATTTGAAATCTCGAGCAGCTCATGCGCAGTCTCTCGAAGTTCCGGTAATACCTCTTCCGTTCATTGCCACTGTCCTCCACCATTGCCACTCTGATGCTTGGTCTGCTCATGTGGGAGTAACCAAGACAAGAGACAAAGTGCGACGACACGCGTACTGGCATGGATGGAAACGCGATGTTGATGAGTATGTTCGAGAGTGTGCTACTTGCGGTAGTGGTAAAGGTTATCGACCTTGGAAGAACGGTCTGATGCAGAAGATGCCTATTCACGAACTCTCTGGACCATTCTCGCTGTTGGTTGTCGATGCTGTAGGTCCCCTTGTGACGACTCCTCGAAATAACAAGTTCATACTAGTATTTGCTGACTATTTTACAAGATGGGTTGAGGCTTTCCCCGTAGAGCGGCTCGATACCGTAACTTTCGTGGAAACCATGGTGAACGAGGTCATTTCTAGACATGGTGTTCCAGAACGACTGTTAAGCGATCAAGGTTCAAACTTTATTTCTGAATTAGCTCGATCTTTCTACGAGACTCTTGGAATCAAGAAGCTTTTCGGTGCTGCGTATCATCCTCAGACTCAAGGTCTAGTGGAACGCTTCAACGGAACGCTGATTGGAATGCTCAAAATGTTCGTAAATGAAGCTCAAGACGACTGGGATCTGTATTTGCCTCGCGTACTGTTTGCTTATCGGACTTCATACCATGAAGCTCTCAAAGATTCTCCTTTCTTCAGCCTGTACGGTCGTGACCCCGTACTTCCTTTGGATTTAGCCTTCCTGAATACTAACGCGGAGTGGAAGAGCAACGAAGTAGCAGCTTATCGCAGACGGTTGTACCTATCACTGAGAGATACGCGAAGACTTGTCGAGAGACAACTGCTGAAAGCACAGGGCAAACACGAACAACGGCTCGAAGGCCAAGTCGAAGCTAAGTTTATGGAAGGTGATCCTGTGTGGGTATACCAGTACTTCAGAGCTCGTCGTGGGGAAAAGAAAACTAAGAAGTTGGCTTTCTCGTGGCACGGTCCGTATCGGGTAGTGCGTGCAGTTGGCGAGAATGCCTACAAGATCGCTATCCCTTCGCACCCAAACCGTGTAGTGACTATCAACGTAAATCGCTTAAAAAGCTTTCGAGGAAGGTGGAGCAGACCTTTCCCTTCAGAAGTGCCTACCGGCGTGCTAACCGAAGCTGGAGTTGATGATGACGGACCTTTAACGGAAGAGGATTTGCCCTCTACGAGCTACGTGGAGCGACTCGTGATTGGAGGTGAAGAAACTGCGTTTTCAAATGTTGGTTGCCCTGTCGTTGATATTATTGCGCGACGCAAGAAAAATGGTGAGGAACAATTTTTAGTTCTATTGGCGACTTATGAAACTTCTTGGCGACCTCGGGCTTCTCTACTTCCTCAGTATAGTGTTCTCATTAAAGCATTCGAAGATACTCAACGAAAAGAGCGAGGGCTTCCTGAACTCCGTAGGAGCTCGCGACTAGCCGACGCTAACGTGGCCGTCGATGAAGATGAGATACTTTTCTAGTGTGGAGTGACTTACAAACTACATATGGAATAACTTGACGTTGAGAAGCCTCGTGCGAATAGTACTGGGAGTACATTCGGCACGGTTTTATATTTGAACTCTATTTTACGTATATGGTGTTTGTGATGGACTGAGGGTGCTCTGGCTACCTCACTATGAATTACCGACGAACGCCTGTGATGATTCTGTAAGAACGAGAGACCGGAACTGATAAAATTTGATTATGACTACCTTACGTGCAAAATCTCATTTGGACGGACAGACGGGAGATCCTGTTTTTGACTTCTTCGCTGGAGGTTTCTCTTCGTTTTCGTCTGAACGAATCTCTTCGGTGTCGCTTGTCTCGATGTCGGTGTTCTTTCTTGAGTCTTCTTTTCTTGTTTGATTGACTCTTCCCGTTGTCTGAATCTGTATCGCTGATGTCAGACGTGGATCCGTCTTTGGAATGCTTCTTTCCCTGGTCAGTGTGACTCGACCCTTTTGCGTCTTTGAAAACATTGGCAGTATAGGATCCATCGGGATACTTGAATGGCGAATATCCACTGGTCTTCTCTTCTTTGCGATTGAACGGCTCCACAACGGGAAAAGGATACCTGCCGGCCTCTAACTCATCACTGATTCTCTTGCCCAACTTTTGAAGACGTGTACAATGGACTAACTTCGACCAAACACCTCTTGACAGATCTCCTACCCAATGATCACTCTGTGGATCTTCCTTGGAACAGATATCCAAACGCACTCGGGCTAAAGCACGCTCACTAAGGCGATTTTCTGGTTTGCCTTGACTGGGGTTGAGAGCGTCCGTTTGTACAAGTAAATCAGTGATACTGGAGAAACCTCCATCATCAATTCGGAACGGTTTGAGAGAATCTTTGATCTTGAGGCGGTACGCTTGCTGGTCGTGGCGAAATAATTCACTCAAATTCTGAATAATAGGTCCATGGTAACTTTTAGCGTCCGGAGAGTTCTTACCTGGTTGGCCTCCCCACCACATGAGCAAGCGAGAACTGTTCACGCCTTCAATCCTCTTGAGGAACTCGTAGTACCCCCAAGTCTCAATGCAAAATGAAATGAAATCCAGTCTCTCGATGATTGCAGTCATCTTCGCCTTTCGACGCTGCGTCTGTGCGCTAGAACCTCTTAAAGGAACATTCAGCTGCCAATCCCAGAACTTCGGACGGTTCTTCATCCAGAAGCGCCAATGATATAAGTGCAAGTCACTGAAAATTTCAGGATCATACCACACGATCGAACCTTCCCATGGGTACGCTCTTTCATAGGGAGATACTTTCAGACTGGCTGCTTTTCGGTAAATCTTCTCAACATCTCTCTTGACTTGATCGGGGGTGCGGTCTGCAAGCTCGTGTGGAAAGTACTTGCTTGATTTAGCTGGTGGTGGATCCTTCCTTTTCTTGGACGTCTTAGTGGGAGATGATCTCGGGGATGATGAAGAAGGACTTGAACGATCTGTGTAATTGGAGAATCTGTGGTGATCTGCAGCTTGTCTACTCGTACGCTGACGAGACGGTTTCGGCAAGATCGTGATCAGACCACTCAGAGCGTCACTCGCATTCCCTGCCTTGTCGATTATAGCCTCCGCTATATCATCAAGCACTTCCAATCCCACGGAACTCTCATTGACGCCAATAATTTCGCGCATTTCACTCCAAAAAGAAAGCTGAGCGAGGTGATTTTGTTGTGTCGTATTCGCAGATTGCTCTTCCTCTTGTTCCTGCTCGAGCAGAGCCGTAACTTGCTTGAACTGTTCCAACAGAGCTGACTTGCTAGATGCTTTCACCATGGCTAGAACAAGCTGTCGTAGTCTAATCACTGGAGGTCGAATTTGCAACTGAGCTTTTCTGTCATCGAAGCTAACTCGAAAGAATGCTTCTCTGTTGATGATTCTTCTGATGGGTTTTGACAACTGCGACAAGGTGACGAGAAAAGAGAAGGATATTTCTGTGAATGTAAACGCTGATGGAGAAAGAAGACCTCGTGGATCGTAGTCTAGAGCTATTCTCAGGCCTTTCATGACAAGGCGAGGCGTACCTTGTCGAAGCATTTTCAGTTCGACTGCACAACGTGTTCGCGCCGGCGAGGAAAACCTTAAACGCTTCCTGATGGATGAGTATATCCGCCTGGAACTGTTACCTGCCTACTTGGGTGCTATCGGTGTATGGGTGTTAACGACCCCGTTAAGACAAGTAGCGTGGGCATTCTTCGCTGAAGTATGGCGAGTGATTAGTATGAACGGGAATTTACTGTTGGAATTCGTTGCACGTTATCAGGCTGTACTGCGAGACCGTGAATTGCGTCGACTCGAAGGACCTGGTTACGCGTATGCACTGTGGAGCGCTGTGTTCGCAGTGCCTGTTCAGGTGTTACTTGATAACGAAGATGAATTTGGAAGGTACGGTCGGATGATCAGAACCTGGTGGACAGCTCTACAAGTCACTTACGGCGTTTACCTTCCTGATCTGGTCGTGCGTACTTGTTGGTCTACTGTCAGATACTATCAGGCCTTAATTGGAGCTGCTGTTGCTACTTGGATGAGAATGTTGTCTGTCGTGAAGGGTCTTTGCTGGGCCCTATTACTACTGCTGTCAATGGCGATACACTTACCAATGGCGAGTTATGACCTCTTGGAGTTCGTGTCCTGCGGTACGATAGGAGTAGCGTTCCTGTTAGTTGTCACGACGACGCTTTGCTACTTCGTCGGTTGGGTTCCCGAGGGTTACTACGCAAGTGGTACAGTCATCATTGTGGGAATAATCACCCACTGTTGGCGTCTCGGCGATGGTGACGGTAGACTCCGCGGAGTTACTCCAGACACTCTGACTAACGAAGCCCTACGTAGTGTCAGGACGGACGCTGATACACGAAGGCGCAAAGAAGCCGCAAACTTGATTCGACTTCGAAGCACTAAGCCTGAAGAACTACAAGACTGTCGAGACGATAATGATGAAGGGCGAAGACCCCAAGAGGCACAAGTTCGGAGGTCTACTCGCGAAAGGACAGTTAGAACAGGTCCGTTGATAGACGGCGTTACCTCGGATCTAAATGCGGCTGAGCAAATGGTCGTGCAATTATTACGGAGCATGGCCCAGGTTCCCAACGTTCGCCGAGGACGGCAAACTTCTAGTTGGGGAGAATGTCCCGTGCCGGGATCGGATGGGGTGGTGCCAGGGGGTGGGACCCTGAGCCATGGCTCCGCTACTGCTACTGGGTCTTCTGAACGGGTCAAACAGGATGGAACCAATAATTCAGGCACCAGGACGGGGTATCAGGCTTGAAGAAGCCGTACCGTTCCTGGGTGTATAACGGAACAGTGGACTCTCGTTGATGGCGCGAGGTCATCACGGCGGATGACTGCGGGGAAGCATCCTATAAGGATGATGAGCTTTCTACTATCTCATTAGCAGGTTTGATGAGTGTACCTTCGCAGGGAGGATGCTTGGTGCATGTCATCGCTTTGAAGGACGGAAGGCACGTCGTAGAGACCAGGTCACCCAAGTGGAAGGGGTGTCATGCTTATGAGCGTTCCTTGTCTTCGGTGGAACACTTTTATTTTTTTAGTCACTCGTACTTTTACCTGGCCTAACACAAGTGGAAACAAGTTCTTTACTTTTGGTTTATCTCACACATCTAATCCTCCTACGCACCCCTCTCGAGACCTGTACTCTTTGATAACAACCCGCGAGATACTCGACCCAATCAGGGGAAGTACGGGACAAGAAGAAGTACCGAGCGTGTTTTCCACCACTTCACAAGACGCAGCATCCAACATGCGACCGAAGTAACAGACAATATGAAGACGCAGCTTCCATAATTACAGCTGCCGCGTACAGCAACGGTACCTACTATATCTCGAGCGGCGTCTACAAGGCACTGCATAATCCGTGACGTCGTTATTTTACAATTTTACAGCATTTTATTGACCACGTAAGCGAAGGCATACTAGCGCTCTGGGCACCCGCTGCGCGGGCACTGCTTAACTTTCGGTATCAAAGGTTGTTAAAATAATAGGTGCCGTACACAATAACTGAAAAATGCGTTTGAGGTATTCGCGCACACATTACCACATCTAAAATAATCGTTATACTCATCTTTTCCGAAGCTAATCAGCAGAACCAACCATCCGCTAGGTTAGGGAGCCAGCTAGACCTCAATTTTGTTTTGACTGGAAAAGTAAATTATCTTCTAATATCTGCTTGAACTATCAATAAATCGCTATTGTACTGGCCAAAATAGTTTGTACCAAAAATACTAACACGACCACATTATCGTCGACTGCATCTCTAATATTAGGCGGACAAGGATGGAACTACCCTTCAAATAATGCCTTTGATCTCTTCTTTCGATAACAGTTACCAAGTTTTCACGTTGGGCTTCAGGGAGATGGCCAGGGGCAAGGGACTAAGTGACAGTGAGCGTGCAATGATTCTGAACGCTTACAACTCCTTTCAAAAAGAACGTAAAGAAGACAATAAAGTGTCTGGACGAACGCGCGAGCTTGTTCTTTAGTGTCTTGGGACACCTACAGCTCAGATGGTTGGTGAAGAAGTCTTTAGACGCACCTCCATTCAAATATCTCGGCGTGCAATAAGTCGCCTCTTAAGGTGTCTGGTGAGTTAGAAGAGAAAGTAGATTTAAGTAAAGAACATATCACATCAACGGATGAAACATCCCCTTAGATGAAAAAACACATCAATTACGAGATACGACTTGCTTGTTGTTTCAGCGATGGGAACTCGGGAACGTAGCGACAAAAAGAGTGCCAGTGTGGTTGTCATGGCAATCGACCAACGTCCGAGAATGCATCCACTCGCTGCGAAGCTGATGATCCATAAGTTGTGCAGCTCGAAACGCCCACAAGCCGCTTCAAGAGCTGCAGCGAGGTTATCAAGACTCCGAGTTCATCTCAACCAGTTGCCCAATCAACTACTAGTTCTGTCGTAAATCCAATACCACACAGAAATATAATCTACGGGAACCTATGTCGTCGTCAGGGCGATTGTGTTGAAAACAACGCTTGCTAGCTGAGTACTATACTTATGCTTGCACTACTAGTACTTAGAAGTACATGGTTAACTATCGCTTCGAGGCACCACAAGTTGGTTCTATATTGCTGGTCATCAGGAGTGGCCAAGATCTCCATAACTGGAGGGCTTAACTATGTAGGGTGAAGATTACCTGTAACCGTGTCGTTATCAAGGACCTATACAGCAACTTGTTATCTCCACATCCAATCTAAAAGATCCATAGAAAGCGCTTGCGAGGAAGCTGCTCCTTGAGTGCGATCTTGCGCTCCTCCAGAGCCGCAATCTCCTCGTCCGCTTCATCAATGTCACGTCCGGCATATTTGGACTCTTCGAGCGCCTTTTGCTGAACGCGGATCTCCTCAATCTGTAGCCGCAGTTCCTTAACCGAGTCGACAGATTTCTTACTTTTCTTCTGCGCTGCAGCAGCGCTACCCCACGTCACGCGAGGTGCGGGTGGCCACGCCTCCTGTGTAGTGGGTGCCACCTGCTTTGATGTCTTCTCATCCTCTTCTCCTTCCTCTGCAAAAGTGATGGCAACCACGCGGTCGTTCGGCTGGGTCGACTGTTTGAGAGCAAGTGCCTCAATCTCCTCCTGACTCGCCGATCCCGATACCTCAAACCGCACCTTCTGGTGCGACTGTAGCTCTGCAACCACTGTCACCGCTGCAATACATCAACACACAACATTTAAACCTCAATATTTCGTGCAATATTTAGTCTCAGAGCTCTTTCAAGCACCTACTCTCGTTGATCAGGTCTTCTGTGGATCCAATGGGTCCAATGTCCTCACGCTTGGCCAGTTCCAGCAGCGACTCGTTCAGCGGAACGTACTCATTAATAGCATCAATGAGGTCTGGGTACCGGTCGTTAAAGTGGTTGTAGAACTCGTCATCCGTCTGTAGGTTATACACGAAGACACCTCCCATGACTCCAGGGATACCCAGCATAATACCCGTCGTGTACCAAAAGTAACGAGCGAACGGCGGTCCCTTAGACTTCACAGCAGTGGATGAAGCAGTAGTTGCGGACGAGAAGCAGCGAGGAGCTCCTCGCTGCAGCGAGCGCATCAACGGTCGAACCAGCACCATCTTCGACTGGGTCTTTGGTAGTCAAAGAGCAATATATGGCCAATCAAATCAACGACAGAAGCCGGTGACCCGTGGGTTCTATCTAACCTGATGTTTATATTGATGGATCAAACCCGAAAACCCGTGAATTGGCCCATGGGTTTATCAGCTGACAAGATGGACGAAGTGACGGTGTCGTATGCCTCGGGCGCATATGTGACCGGGTTTGTGATCCTACTGACGGGTGTAATGCTGCCGATGGTCTACATGGTGCTGCAGAACAAGAAGGCCTTCAAGGCGGTGCGACGAGATTGAGAGTGCACGCAACCAGGACCTCATCAGTGTAACCAGACAAGAAGATTGCGTCGTTTAACACTACAGCATGCTCCAATACGAACACTAAGGCAGTGCAATTGAAGAAAAACAGATGAAAACATTGCAGTAATTGTGGTGGAAGTTGGATCAGAAATGGCAGTGAACCAGTTTCTTTTTCTTAATGATACATTAGATTGCTGTGGGAGTTGTGGTAGGATGCAGAAGATCTTCACCTAGTAACACCACCTGGTCGCTGCGCGAACTTTTCATGCCGAATTCGCTCTAAGTTTTGCTGCTGCTGTAGCTCCGCCTTGACGTTCTGGTACCGCTGCAAAAGACTGGAGTGAAAACGTGTCAGAACATGGTGTTTTCTATTGCAGCAATAAATGAACAACATACCGTTCGAGGTCGATCTGGCGCTGTTTTTTCTGCTCTTCTCGACCGGACTGAATGCGCTTTTGAAGCGCGTCGAGATCCTGCTTCTGCCGTTGCTTGAAAGTCACTTCACGCTGAAACATCTCCTGTTGCTTGAGATTGCGCCACTTTTCGAGCTCCCAAGCTTCTAAAGCGTCGGATTTGAGCTTAATCTTGTGTGCCTCGCCGTAACTACGCGCACAAAGTATGATGAGATTTGGACTAGAAAGAACATGGCTAGAACGTACTCTTTCTGCCGAGCAAGGTGCTCTTCAATACGCCGGAGATTGAGCAGGTCTTTGGAGAACTTTGGCTTTTGGTTCTTCTCTAGCAATTTCTGCTGGAACTCGAGCAATTCGGACTTGTGCTTCTCTCGCATATTTACCACTAGTTCTTCAACGTTGCGCTCGTATTCGTTCATCTTCCGGTCCCAGACCTGATTGAACTGCTGGAACTCGAGCATGTGGGCCTCTTCAACACCAAGGCGCTCGGCAATTTGTCGCGATCGCATTGCCTCCCTCCGTCGGTTTTCCTCATGCACTTTGAGTTCTTCTAGGCGGTTCTTAGCGATTTCAGCTTCCACATACTTGCCCTGCCGCTCACAGTTCTTGCGGTGTTCTTCAAGGATCAACAAGAAGTCGTTCACCGCCGAATCCTCTACATCCGCCATTCTGCAGACGTTATTGATCTAGGGATCAATATGAATAGATGCAAATAGAAAATAAACCTCGCAACACCTCACGCTCCGCTGCAAGTGGACTTCACACAATGTCTACCTCCAATTGTGGTCCTCAACTATAAATGCCTCCACCATTGGCGACGACTTAGCTGAAAATGGAGCACTTCCGCTAAGAATATCAACAGCTCATAGCTCTACTGCTACCTACCGAGTACTTGTCATTGCTCTACAACACTGCGATGATATTTCATGATGGTAGCATTTTTCTATTACATTTTGTGTTTATGGTTGTGTGCGTAGTGCTCAACGTCCGCTCTGCAGACTAACGCTGAGGGGACTCTCCATCTAGGGCAGTTTCTTCTCCATGATGGCGTTGCCAGCAGCGTCCTTGCCGTGGATCTCAATGTGCTGCACCTTGGGCATACCCCACGACGTAGTGGAGTACACGAACACACGCTCGAGCGTGCAGCCGTCCTGGCCATTGATGGAGCCACGACCCACGGGCTTACCGTCCACAATGGACAAGTAAATGACGCGGTCCTTGAGCGACGTCAGCGTCACCTCGAACTCACCAGGGTGACCCTCACGGGGCTTGACAGTGGCGCCGTACGCCGTGTTGCGCTCAATCATGTTGAGCTCCTCACGGGGCGATCCGTCCTGCTCGAACATGATCCAGTACACGTCCAGCGGGTTCTCCGGGTTCAGCGTACCGTCCTCGAGCAGATTCACAGCGTACACGACCACGTTCTTGTTCTTGTTGCGGTACACCACAAACGCCACGTTCGCATTGAACTTCTCGGCAATGAGCGGCACTGGGTTATTCTCCACCTTGGAAAAATCGAGCGACATGATGATCGGAGCTGCTTGGGACGCGAGGAGACTTGAAGAATGAGCTCAATGTCGAGCACGTGGAGCTATGAACAGCCGTTGGGGGGTAAACATAGATTTTGTATGGCACTTTGTATACCCGTCCAAGTACGTCACTCACAACAGGACGAGAGTATCCTGTGTATGATGCCACTTCACTCCAACATGAGATTCATGTGTCCACACGTATTTCATGTCGTCCACATCATTAACCGAACTTAAGACGTACTTAACATCGAAAAAAAATGGCGGGAACGTCAGTGTATCATTTGCAATGCTCTGGCCTCGTGAAGAGTTCCACGCTGCGTATGGACAGATTAAGCACGATGCGCTGCAGTCTGGCGGTAGTTGTAGTGTGTTGATCCTCGTGGCTCTCGATGTGGATGCGCTGTGTGCCGCTGAGATCCTCACGCGCTTGCTACGTGCTGATATGTTGAGCTATTCCTTACTGGCTGTACGGGGCTACGAGGACGTGATGCAGGCGCGTGAGACGCGTATCCGAGGCGCTGATGGGACGCTCCGAGGCGGCGGAGAGCTGCGGTCTGTCGTCATGTTGAATTGTGGCGCTATTGTAGACGTAGCGAAGCTGTTGGCGCTGCCGACGCACGTCAAGTGCTACGTGCTGGACAGCCATCGACCTATTCACTTGGCTAATATATACGACGAACACCAGCAAATTGTGGTGTTTGATGACGGCGCACTGGCGCTGGAGGAGTATCCAGCGTTTGGTCCGGATCTAGAAGTCGAGGATTTTGAAGAAGAAGAAGAAGAGGAGGAAGAAGAGGAGGAGGAGGAGGAAGAAGAAGAAAGTGATGGAGAGGCAGAGGTGGAGTTTGGAACGGATAGGCAAGATACAGAGGAGAGTGAAGAGACTGAAGTGACGGAGAAGAGGAAGAGAGACGAGGAAGAGGAAGATGAAGACATGGAACAGAGTCCCAAGAGGAGAAAAGATGATGTTGAGGAGGTGGCTGTTGATGAACCGGAGAGTGCTGTGACAGCTAAGCGTCGACGACGCGAGGAGATCTTGAGATACTATAGAGGATCGTTCCATGGTGCACCAGCTGCTACGGTGGCATTTGAATTGGCACAACAGGTGAATAGCTCGCAACGCGATCTACTGTGGTTCGCAATCATTGGACTTACCAAGCAGTTTGTGCTGGAGGAGATTGATGCCGATAACTACAACCTTATGGTTACGAGGTTCCAGGATGAAGTGCTGGCTGTCGATGCACCGACACCATCGAGCGGACCAGGTGCTAATGGTGATGAAGATCGACACCCCGGCTATGATGACGGAAAGATTAGTTTTGAAGAGGAATACCGCTTCATGTGCTACCGCCACTGGTCACTGTATGAAGCCATGTACTATTCGGACTACGTTGCTTCGAAACTTGGACTCTACCACGATCAGGCACGTCGAGTTGGTGCGCGAAATGCTTCAGGTAACAGTGGCAATGGTGCTGGGGACACCGCACTGCATGTGTTTCTTGCTCGTATGGGTTTTTCGCTTCGGCAAAGTCAGCAGAAGTTTTCGTACATGCCTTTGGAGATGAAGAAGATGTTGCGTGAGAAAACGCAGGAGATGGCACCTGAATTTGGCTTGGATGACCTTTTTTACGGCTCTTTCAAGCGTACATTTGCTTTCCAGTACCAACTGTGTGCAGCCGATGCTGTGTACGGACTTCAAGCGCTGCTAGAAGCTCCGGAGAGCTACGTAGCAACAGTTTTCGAAGCTGAGACACAGCACCAGCAGCAAAACACCTTGACGAGCCTTTTCTCACTGGACGCTATCATGTCTTCCAGTACAAGTGCTAGCAGTGCTGCTAGCCAGAATGATAATGACGGAAAGGATAAAGAAGATGAAGTTGCCGATGAAGCTCCACAAGATGACTTCAGGCAGCAGAACTTCATGCTTGCGCACACTGCCCTCGCATGCCAATCAGTAACATCCAGCAAGCTTATGGAAAGTGGTATCAAGGTGGCTATGTCGCTCAAACAAGCTATTGTTCGCGTGGGGCTGTCAATTATGGAGCGTAAGCTGTTGGTTCGTGTGAAGCACTTCCGCTACGTGTGCCTAAATGTGCCCGAGCGTGAACAAGAACTTTTTGCGAACGCCAATGTACTTACCCAATTAGCTCTGTTCTTACTCAACGTACACCGTGCCAGCGGCAAGTGGGGTGGCCCCAACGCTCCGTCTCGGAAGCGACCGGAAGGCGAAGATGGAGAGAATGGCGAGGATGGTGACGCAGAAGAAGCAACTGCAACGAACAAATCCATTGTGCCATTGGTACTTATCACGCGTAACCCCGCCCAGAACTGCTTCCTGGTTATTGGCCTTACCTGTCCATCCACACCTGGTGAAATTCACCGAAAGTACGTATTTAATGGTAGGATGCAGCGTCACTTTCCATTGCCACTCACTTGTTTTTTTTATGTTGGTACAGCACGCTGGGAACGGCATTTAAACTGGCAGCAGGTGAGACTGGTGCAAACTTCCGACAGGATGGCTTCACGAGCGCTGTCATGGAGATACAGATTGACGAAATCCAGTACTTTGTCGAGCAACTACACAACGTGCTCGATGCGTAAGGTTGGCATGGCGGTAAGCAACCACTGACAATAGATTATAATGTTGAGCGTACGTATTATGCTTTAGTTCTCACTTCGATCCTAGCCATGAAACTTGTTTGTCTGTCTATCGATAGTGCGGAAAGAGTGCGAGGCATGTAGCACCTTTGGTCCGGGTGTCTCCGGGTCTCCTGCAATGCTAACTCCGCGCCTCTTCTTCTGGATCTCTCCCCGAACAAGAGGAACAAAACACGCAGGCATGATTTTGCGATGAATGAAGCTGGAACCACGACGAGTGATGCCTACGAGGGCTTGTCCTCCGCGCGGGTCGTCCACAGGCACTACAAGTTGTCCACCTTCGACTAATTGGTCTAGCAATACTTGGGGTGGTGAGGAGACGGCAGCGCCAACGAAGATGAAATGGAATGGTGCCTCGACTGGTAGCCCATGCCAGCCATTGTAGCAATGGATCGAGAGTACGCCACTCTTTATCAGGTCAGGTGCAGCGTTCAGCACGTTCTTGCGAGCAGATTGAGCCAAGGCAGGGAGCAGTTCCAGACCAAACACGCGACCATCAGCAGGCTCTACAAGACGAGCAAGCGTGGCTGTCAAGTAACCGGTTCCAGCTCCAACATCAAGCACGCGAGGTTTGATAGCCCCAACACACGTGGAGTGCGCCAGCTCAAGTATGTGAGCGTGCTACGAAGACATACCATACTCGATGTTAGCGACATCAATGTCAATGTAGACATTGTTCCTTACCATATGAGGCGCAGAGATGGTTTGGTTGAAGCCGATGGGGCATGGTGAGTCCTGATACGCATCTTGTTCAACAGCCCCGGGGATGAAAAGAGCGCGATCAGTGCGCTTCATAGCATCATGTACTGAGGTCGATCGCACAACTCCAGTTTCCTGCAGATTGCGCACCAAACCTTCGTTGCTGGATGAACTACACGGCCAAAGCGGCAGCATAGGTGCCATGACTTTGATGATGAGAGTATCTAGCTTCTCGCAGCTTTGCCACGGTGGGATGAACCACAACAACTGGAGATGTCAGCTTGGTACTGTGTTCAGGAATGACGACAATGATGACAGAATGTTCAGATCTGCCTCTACATGCGATGAGCAGTCCTGAGCTTCGAACCTGGTTAACGCTCACTATAAATATGAGGACGATTAATGGTTGCGTTTCACGGTACGTTGGAATCGCTGAAGGAGACGCAACTCAAGTCGTGTGTTTAGAAGGACGTGTGGTCACAAGACGTTGCATCTTACGAACAACAAACACTCAAGTTGAAGTTGTGATCGATTCCTTTTGGGGTAGATCATTCAGGTATTCATTTTCTGGAGCTACGGTACTAAGTCAACTTCAACTTGCTCGAATGGACTCAGCTCAGCTTCCGTTCGCGTTCTCGCACAAGTGGCACGAAGCAGACCCCAAACAGTCGACGCTGTGCGTAGTTGGTACCATGTCGCGTGATCTCCACCAAAACTTGACCTCCGCGGGCTTCGTCAAGCGGAAGCACGAGACGACCGCCATCAGCAAGTTGTTCCATCAATGCTTGAGGTGGGACTTCAGCTGCAGCACCAACGTGGATGTAATGAAACGGTGCTTCATTTGGGAGCCCGTCCCAGCCATTGTGGCAGCGTACTGACACGATGCCTCGGTCGATCAAGTCGCCGTCGGCCATCTGGATGTTCTTCTTGGCAAACTGCACGAGTCCAGGAATGATCTCCATACCAAAGACGTGTCCTCCTCTGTCGTCCACCATGCGGCCAAAACACGCTGTCAAATACCCAGAGCCAGACCCCACGTCCAGGATACGTGGATTGCGTACATCACAAATCGCTGCATTGCACAACTCCAAAGCGTAGCCGTGCATATGTGGTGCCGAAATGGTTTGATGGTAGCCGATAGGATGAGGAACATCTTGATAGGCTTGCAGTTCACCCACGTGTCCTCCATCAGGAGTCTCAATCTGCGATAGGTACTTAGCACGGTCCGTCTTCATCATCGCGTTGAATACGGCCTCTGAACTGATGACGCCTTTGCGCTTCAAATTCTTGATCAAGCCTTCATTGCTCGACGAATTACGTGACATCTTGGGTGAAAGTGTGCTCAGACGTCGTGCGATCAAAATCTTGGTGAAGGTTGTTTCTCGGGTTCCAGGCGAAAACCAAAGTGAACATGCAAAGATGAAGCTCTAACAAGCATCGATCCGGCAGTTGGTAAATATCTCAGACATCATCACCCGTCCCAGGTGGGGACATGATCTGCGTATGTTGTCGAACATTACATCTTGGACATTGACGCCTACAAAGACACCATAAGCTAGCCGTGCTATTAGCCACTATCCCTGCTTGATCGCTAAAACGATGGTACTACCTTACGATGGTGCTATGCAGTGCTTATCTCATCCAGAAAAAGCTGGAACAGATCCACAAGTTTCTTGGCAGTTGGCCGCTTCTTGGGGTCACTTTGCAAACAATCTTCGATAGCTCCAGACAGCTTATCGACAATTGCACTTGATGATGATAGTGATACTGTCAACGAAGCAGCAGACGACGTTGGAGTAGTGCCAAAACTACTTTCCGCATCTGTGCCGCCAACATTCGCTAGCATGCGTAGCTTACTCATGAAATGGTGCATGGCAGCATTGTGTTCCTTGTTCTTCTGAACAGCACTAGCTGTTCTGGTGAGAGCTGCGTTTTTGTCTGGTGTCGATTTGGCCTCTTGATCATCAATACTTATCCGTAAGTTCTTTGTCCGACTCCGCGCATCGTACTCATCATTCGGTCTGTTGTTCTGGAAAAATATGTACGAGTGGAACCAAAGCTCCAAAAGCAGGATTCCAACGCTGTAGATGTCAGCGTGAAGATGTCGTGTGCTGTGATACAGCACCTCGGGCGCTACCAGTGGCAGTGTTGGTCCACTTTGCTTTTGGGAGTCTCGTCTCTCTGGCTGGAGAAACCGCACGCCTTCCATATCGACTTGATCCTCCTCCTCTGAGTCAGAACTCTCGGCAGTGGGACCTTCTACGAGGAGGACACGAGTTGCGTGATGCGTGTCATCACGACTATGGTGACGGACATCGCCAATTTTGCACCGGAACATTTCTGTCACCATCACATTTCGACTTCGCAGGTCGCTGTGGGATATACCCCTGTTGTGCATGTATACCAACGCCTTGCAAATATCGAGAACAATCTGGAAACGCGTTATTAGCGAAGTCTTCGGCATTCCACAGGCAGTAAATTGTTGCGGGGTGGAATTACTGTCCACACCGGAACCGGACAAATTCGTTGCTGGTGATAGTAGCTGTGGTCCAGGTAAAGCCGACATTTGAGATAGTGAGTTGTTTCGATCTAGTGCGTCGACCTCAAGCAAAGCTGTCAAATCACCCCCTTTCACGTACTCGGAGATTACGCATAAATGCTCAGGATCCGACCACATCGTGCCCAGGTAAGCAACAATGTTTGGATGATGCAGAGTGCCCAACAATTCCACATCCTTAATCGTGTCTGCAAGTTCCTTGACCTCAAAACGCAACGTCATCATGCGCTTAACAACCACTTGGGTACCGCAATAATCGCCCAGGAATACTTCACCATGAAAACTTCTACTGAGGATACGATGCATGTGGAACGTCTCCCACTCGACGTCGTTCCATTCACGCATAGCCTCTTGCTCGTTCGGAGGAAGTGCACGCCAGCGCTTTTCCTTCCGAATCTGGAAGTAATCCCGCAGGGTGCTCAACACAAGATCCTTCGTTTCTTCTGGGAGATCATAAATGCGAAACGGCATTTCACCTCGTTCAGAGGCTCCGTCATCTATCTCATCATCCTGTAGCGAGTCAATTGGGCTAGTGGGTTCGGCCAATTGATGCATCATAAGTCCCATGCGCCAGTCATTCATGGATTCTTGCTCTTTGATGTCCATTCTGCGCGTACGTTTGGAGCTCTTCATGATCATGTATAACAAGAACTTGCTGCTGAAAATGATCCCTGGAATTGCGATTCCCATCGATAACGTAAGCCAGCATAAAACATTGCACTCGAAATCTTTACACATTGTCCTGTCGGATTCCAAATCGGATGAGTACGGACAATACAGACATACCGTGGCTCCGTCTTCTTCCGAATATGCACGAGGTGAAACCGCACTGCATGCCACGCATGTTCCAGTAGAGTTGTCATGAAAAGTACCCGCAACACATTGAATGCAGCCGTAAAGAACTTCGTTTGTGCTCGAATCTGCACTTGTCAGATTAATCTCTTCGAATACGCTGCCATTGGGGCAATCGTTGCGCATATCCACATCTGAGGACCATCCGATGCCCGGATTATTCACAAGAGTGCTGTACAATGAAAAAGTGAAGGTAAGAACAGGACTCCACAAACTCGTTATAGTCGCAAATTCGCACTTACATGTTGGTAAGGAGTTTCTTCACAAGTGCTATAAAGTTCGTGCTGGGGATGGATGTAATGAGGTTCGAGTCAAAATTCCTAAAAGTAATTCTGTCAGTAATGCGTCCCCTGACTAGACATCAACACGTAACACGTACATCGACTGGATAGTTGACATGATCGGATCAAACACTGCTGCGCTAAAGTTGACGATCTGGTTGCTACTGAAATCTCTAAAATTGTTTACAAAGATTACAGTCTTGCAAAGTTAGTTGTCTTGGATGATAAGGCCGCCCAATCACTTTTTCAAACTTACAAAGTCACGAGAGCTGTGTACGGCGTGAGGGCATCGTTAGTTGCGACAGACCACAGATAGTTGTGACTCATGTTCCTACATACAAAGGCATCGACTTAGCTCCGGGCATGTACTTCATAAGAATAAAATACGATCAAGATGTTTGAGATATTACGTACAGGTGCACGAGGCGGGAAGCGAGAAAGTCATCCGGGAAATTAGGCATGAGATCGATCAGGTTGTCTTGGAGCTCCAAAATTTCCAAATTAGCTGGAACCGACGATAGTGTTAGCCGATGAATGTTATTGGCGCCGAGCCTCAGTTCTTCAAGCCCATCTACATCCTCGAATGCGTCTTCATCGATAACCGAGATGACGTTGTCGCTCAAATTCCTGACATAGTACGTAAGCATGTAGTTGTTCATACCCCGATGCATTCAACTTACAATTTTCTCAGAGCCGACATTCCCGAAAATGCTTTCGAGTGGATGGTAAAAATGCCGTTGGATGCTAACCGAAGTTCCTGGATCTCAGAGGCGTCAGCAAATGCACCTTCGCCGATCTCGACAAGTGCATTGTAGTCTAAAGAGCTGCATGGACCATAATACAGTCAGAACAATTGCATTCATAAACCGGTGACGCACTGGTCGTACATGTAGCCTTCAGCAACAGCCTTCCGTATACCAGACGGTACATCCAAGATACCATTATGCGAGAAGTCCAGTGCCTTCCACGAAGAAGACACTGTGAACAGCGCGCTAGGAACTATCGCTAGCGCATTGTAGCTAAGATCCAGTGTGTGCAGCGCCGTCATATTCACCAACGCTTGTGGCTCAACCGTACGAATAGCGCTCTGATTGAACGACAAGGTATGCAGCAGCGGACAATTATTTACCAGACCGTTTGGCAGTATTGTGATCTCCGTGTTTGTGCACCTGAAACAAAACAGCACATCAATGTGAGTTTAAACAGCAACAAACCACCGCAGCAACTCCAACTCCACATACAAAATTGTCTGGACATTTGGCATGTTGACAAAAGACTCGGTCTCCAGCTTTGTCAATGGATTGTTCGAAATATCTCTGCTCGCCACAGCAAATGAAGTCAGTTTTACCTTAGATATGGGTCTTATAACAACAACTAACTGACATGTACGTGACGTTCTTGGCTGCTTGAAAGAATGACACTGGGATGCTTGATAGAGAGTTGTTCTGCAGGTACAGACTCGATTCTTGAGCGAGTGCTGAGGCTGACACTGTCGTGACGAGCGCATCATCACTATAGAACCCGAAGCTATTGCCATTCGCTGTGATGTTCGTGAGCTGCCGCGTTGAGAGCTCCAAGCTGAAAAAAAACACAATAAAGTAGTCAACATTACGTTAAAATTGAAATTCTGACAATAATACGCGATCATTTCCAGCAAATGAGGTATGTATAGATAGCTGACATAGCGTAGAGCATGACACAACTTCGTTACATACCATTCACTCCTCTCTGTCGCCACAGCAAGTGCTAGAAGCTGGAGTCCTCGCCTGTAATGACGTCTCATAGTTTTCGAACTGAGCATAGAGTGTCAAGTGTAGAATTGTAATTTACGTTATGAAATTTACAGTTGTAGACTTGAAGTAAACCTTGATGCAGATACAGCAGCTTTAACGCTTTATTCCAGTCGACAACTCTATTCCAGTCGACTACTCTATTCCAGTCGACAGCGCCGATATGTTCCTCCAGCCGCGGCACACGCAGACTGAGCTGCACGGCTACTCGGTATGGACAATGCGAAGCCTAATCTGTCATTATCACCGTAAAATGTGGCTGAATTCTGATGGTATTGCTGTTAATCAGGTGGAATTCAGTCCGTTCGTGGACAACTTGATAGCGGTCGGAACAGCGCAATACTTCGGTATAGTAGGCAACGGTCGACAGCACGTGTATGAAATGCTCCCAGCAGGAGGTTTAGCACCGGTGAGGACCATTTTACTGCTAAAATGAAGGAGGTGTACTCATTTTGTGGTGCCACTAGGTTCGAGCTTTTGACACCCCTCAGGGCGTGTACGACTGCGCTTGGAGTGAGAACCATGGACAGCAACTTGTGAGTTCGTGTGCCGATGGATCTCTAAAGCTTTGGCACTTGCAGACGCGTGATCAGTTCCCGATCCAGAACTACCACGAGCACAAACAGGAAGTGTCAGGGGTGAACTGGAATCTCGTGGCGAAAGACTCGTTCGCGTCGGCATCGTGGGACGGCACTGTGAAGATCTGGAAGCCCGAAGTGCCGCACTCAATTTTGACTCTTGCTGAGCACTCGAGCGCTGCGTATAATGCAGTTTGGAACACGCAGAACAATTCGCTGGTTGCGTCATGTTCCGGCGATGGCACGGTGAAGATTTGGGACCTTAATAGTGCGCGATCTGTTACGACCATTGCTGCACATGGCAACGAGGTGCTCGCTCTGGACTGGAACAAGTACAACCAGTTTGAAGTTGTGTCTGGATCGGCTGACTGTACCATTAAAGTCTGGGTACGTTCGTTGCAGTGATTGTCCACTTTAAATGAACTAACACTGGCATTATCATTGCAGGACATTCGAAACCCAGCACAAGGTGCGAATGCTTCCAGGTCATAGCTACGCTGTGAAGAAGATCAAATGTTCACCCCATGATCCAGATGTGATCGCGTCGGTGTCGTATGACATGTCGGTCGGTGTCTGGAACACGAAATCACCATATCCGCGACTTCAGAACGCACAGCATCACAGTGAATTCGTGTTTGGCTTTGATTTCAGTCTTTTCGTGGATGGTTTAGTAGCGTCGTGCTCATGGGACCGACAAGTTGCAGTCTGGAACTACTTCGGTGGTCCACCACCATCACCGCCGCGTTAAGTTCGTAATAAAGCTGTTAAGTTCGCACTTTCAATAATATTATTGTATCAGACTTTATACTGACGATGGAGGCGCCTAAGAAGACCGGCTTCTGGACGCAACACGTAGATCCAAATAGCGGGGTGAGTACTTGTATCTCTACTATATACATCTAGCTACCTTCTGATCCCATTGGTTCTGTTACTACACGCTAATTCATTGTGTACTTGTGCTCCAAACCTCGATCATAATGGTAGCGAACGTATTATTTCAATATGGCTCTAGGACGAAGCTACTGGGAGCTACCGGAGGAGCTGCAGGCTCAGGTGAAGAAACCAACGTTAGATGCATTCCGCGAATGGGATCCAGAAGCAGCTGAACGCAAATACGGTGCTGCTAACCAACAATCACTGAAAATGACGAGATCCGTCGAAAGCGAGAGGAAGCGTTGGCAAAGTCTCGTACACAAGCTGCAGAAGCTCAAGCTGCTTCAATGAAGGTCTCTCTAGACGAGAGAATGGCTTTAGCAGCACAGAAAATGAAAGCAACGGAGGTGCAGAGCAGTATGGGGACCCGTCCTCAATCCAACTCTGAAAGCTCCAATGAATACTTGCAACTTGTGCGTCAACTACAACAGAACGACGACAGTGAGGGAGGAGGTGGTAAATGGCTCGTGAGGTAGAGAAGATCAATAGTTTATTCGTGAGCGATCGTTGTGATGCTTAGCCGCTCGTCTCTCGTGCTCTACCAAGTCAAGAAATCCTCGTTGCCTGCCGCTTCTGCAGTAGAATCACAGGAACAAAGCATTATGGTTAATTGTCATGATATGGAATAATGTATTCCTGCTGGAGAGGCAGCACCGTACTCGTTTGTAAGCCTGGTATCGGTCCTGGAAGGAAATGGACTTTTCGTCGTGTGCCGACGGCTTCTTTGGCTTCAAGTCGAAGAGCTCCTGAATGAACGGCATCTTGGCCAGCACGCACTTCCACACCACAAGCCAGCTAATCGTCAGTGTGAACAGGACGATGCACACCGCTCCGGACACGTACGCGCCCGTCACAACCAGCTCTTCCAGTCCCATTGCATCCAGCGAGTTCAGTAGTGATGTAGCCTTCTTCACCTGAAATACGAACTTAACGACTTTAAGTTCGCACTGAGGTGCCTAGTTTGTATGTGGTCATACCATGATTCATGTAACACGATTCATGCTAGAGCGATGAAGATACAGTCGCGTGATGTGGTTATTGGTACGATATTTCTCTATTTATTTTATGGGCGGCTACTTGAGCCATTGCTTCCCGAACAAAAAGGCAAAAAATGACGACAGATCTGCGTCGTTCATAGTGTAATCGAGCGGTGGCCACCACTCTACTGCGTGATCTGACGCTGTACTTCAAGGACCTACCCTTGCTTGAATGTCTCCATTGCTCGACCCTGCCTGGGTCAACACCAACGTAGCTTATGGATGATATTTCAAAACCGCAGACGGCGTCTCGATTGCGCGCGTAGCTCTCCAGATGTAGTTTTAAAGTACTGTGACGTCCTTCGACAGCTCCACTCCAGCATACGTGCACACTTAGGGCGTTCACGTTCCGTGTTGATCCTCCCTTGGTTCTTCTCTTCTAAAATGCGACGTTTCTTACTCTGCATTCGTTCTCGCGCTTGTTGCTGCTCTCGTTCAATTTCCCGTTTGGTCTTCCTGAACACGAGTGGTTTAGCCAGTGGCTTCAGGACAGGAGCAGCACGTGGGGCCTCTTGCACCTCAATACTTCTCCGTCTCGGGCTGCGCACACGCGGCATCTCGTTAATAAGTCGAGTGACATTGTCCTGGTGCTCCATCGCTGATAACGTGGAGTGTAACGCCCGACTGTGCAATAGCAGCCCCGTCATGGAATGCCACGCCCTGCGTGGCGCTACCTTCGATCGCCTCTGTCCCATCATATCACTTGTTGTAACTGTACCATTGAGTAGCATTGTCAGTACATGACCATGTACAATTGCAATAATTCCTCTTACCTATTGTCAAAGTGTTCGGATTAATGTAACTGCTGGTCAATTACAAAGAAGCAGGCAACGAGAGGCACTTGACTCCGAGATGGAAGTTTGCACTCTGTCAACATTCAAACGCTAAAGTTCGGATGTTTAAATTCAAATTGAACCGCGCACTTTGAATTTGATGTGGCCCACTAATTCGTGTGTACACATCAACCAAACTTAAAGCGCACTTAACGACAAGAAAGGAACTAAGATGGAGGCGCTGCAGGACAAGAAGGTGGAGTTCTTCTCCATGGAGAACATGAAGAGCAACGAGAAGGCAGTGGAGTACGTGCACACGTCCATGTGTGTCATCGCCGGCTGCATCGCAGGCATCACGGGCATGACAGGACTGCAGGGTTTCGCCTTCTTGGCGGCCGCTTACGTGTTCACAGCGCTGGCGCTCTGGATCTTCAAGCTCGGCATGGACGTCAAGGTTTACTTCAACACGAGCGCCTTCAGCTTCATCTTCGCGGGCGTCATGTCTCAGGCGCTGTCGTTCATTCTCTTCTGGACGCTCTCCTACGGACTCGTGCATATTTATTGACCGACCCAAGCATCCAAAGCCAACCAAGCAAACGATTGAATGCAGACGCACAGTCTCGTAGCAATAGGGAGACAGCATTTAAAGTGATACAATTGCTGTCGTCTGATAGAAGACTGCACTACATTCAGTAGAAACCAAAGAGGAGAATATCACGACTTGCTTTGAGTCTCGTTGTGACACATGGGCTATATTATGCAGCTCTTTCTCGTCTACTTGCGTGGAGTCTGTTGAGCCTCTTGCACCTTTTGCTGCATAATCATGAGCACGGCCTCGAGCATGTTGCGTTTGCCGTCAATGACAGTCTTGAGTTGGTCCGTGTTGCTCTGCAGGAACTCGACTTTTCGGTCCATGAATTGCTCGGCCTTCTCCACCGATTGCTCCACGAAGTATCCCGTACCTACATCCACCAGCACTTCTTCCTTATTGGCCAATTTGCCCGGTACAAACATGGACGCTGTGAGGGGCACGAGCACCTCCTTGTTGAGGTCAGCAGCCGCCATGCTCTTGAGCGCCTCCTTGGACTCGGTGAACCGCGACTGGGCCTCGCGCAGGCCACCGAATGAGGCCGTCAACTGCTGCAGCTCCTTCTCCAGCTGTCCCTTGAGCGCATTAAGCTGCTCCAGCGACAGATCCACGAGGTTCACCTCGTTCTGTGCCGCGTCTGCCATTTCGTCTTGATTATCTGGAAATGCATCAACCACCAACATAAGTATCTTGAAATGGATATTCTACCAATCATAGCAGTGCATATCGAATTTTGTGCAATGTTTTAGCCAATTACAAGACATAAAAGTGCTAGTTCGTGTCACTTGCATCACTGTCCTCATCATCGGCACCTAGGAAGTTCCAGAGCTTCATAGCTACCTCAGCAGCACGTTCACGTCGTTGTTCGTCGCTAAGAGATTGGCCTTGGTCACGGACGTTTCGTACCTCCGAAATCAATGCACTGAATTGAGCCATGTCAATATCGTCCTCACCACCTGCACCTGCCTCTCCAGTGGACGTGTCACCTGCAATCTCCAAAGCTTGCAACAATGTCTGAAGCCTTGAATCATCCGTCGACTCGTCCTGCTCTTCAGCATTAGTATTCTTCTGAATGTCTGTCTCCTTAATCTCCTCTGACTTCTTGTCACTTTCCACTGCCACCTCTGCATTTCCATCTTTCTCCTTCACCATTGTAGCCTCCTGTTTTAGCGGGTTCATCTCCATGGATCTCCACATATTGCAGTGCAGCGCTTCCAGCACGCGTTCAATACCTTGTTTCTCATCAATGACGTTCTCTTCATTGGGGTATGTTGCTCAGCATCCAAATCTACAAACTCGTAGCCATTGTCCTGGCACCAGCCCTCCATCTTCTTGACACTCTCCATCGTAGCCGATGACGTACCAGCCACCAACAGACACACATCGTATGGGACTGTATCCACGATTTTCTTGGCAAAGCGATGCACATGCAGGAAGTTCTCCCGCTGACCGGCATCGACCACACAAAGTACTGCTTCATAGTCGTGCAATTCATACTGCAGTGCAGGCTCCGGTACGTTGTCCAGCACGTGATGCGCATGCACCTCCACTGATGCTCGATAGTACTTGGTATTCAGGTTCAGAACCGTCACATCCTTGTTAACGCTGGAAATCGAGTCGCCACTGAGCTCACGAAGCTTGGAGATCAGTACTAAATTGCTCTCTTGGTCAGGACCCAACACGAGTAGACGAGAGACTTCGGTATTGCCAGTCGCCATTATGATACACTTGAGCTCTTTGCGTCCGTTAAAGTGGATTTGTGCCTTGAATCCGATTAAGTGCGATCAAATACTGCTATCCGTCAATAGAGTGCTTACACTTCAACTCTCCTTTGATATCTACAGTTTTGTAACAGGTTTTCCACTCTCCATTGTTATCTGTAGTTTTTACATGTTAATTTCACCCTTGCAAGGAAATTCAAAAACTGAAGCAAACATCAATGATGACACTTATTATGATAGATTTCATCATATCGAATATATTAGCCGTTCCTACATGTACCATAACCACGCCAACAGAATAAGTAAGGTACTTTAGTATACAAGTAATTACAGTGACTCTAACGTACCCTAGTTGCGGAATCGTTGATTGCAAAAGCAACACAAGCCAGATCACCAGCTTGCATTGAATTTCCTTCCACGAACAACTCACAGCATACGCTAATTGCTGAAAAGGGAATTTGTGGGTCGTTCTATAGATCACAACCACGAGAAGTACAAACGAACCCACTTCGAGCAGTCCATACACAAGTATGTTGCGAACGACTTTGTGGAAATGAATCTCGTCAAGTCCCTCAAACACTGGGTAAAATTCGCGGTTGGGCCAGTAGAAGAGAATCAGTAGGTAACAACCTGATACAACCAAACACAAATGTAAGTCCTTTGTCGGCATCAGTACTGCAGAGTAACTGTACAAAAGCACAACATGGACCAACTCACTGTACAGCACAGGGGTAAGAACTTCCATGAATTCGTTGAGAAGCAAAAATTCCGTCAAAAACAGGATTTGGAGAGATTTTTGAAGGAGCTGAAGACGTTCCCGAGGTGTGATCCGTTCAATCAATGCCAGGTCTTCTCGAGCTGGCCCGACACTATTTCGTTCAGCGGTTGATCCCCCATTGGAATTGGGATATTAGCTGGGAAGGGACTACTTGAGTTGGCCCTGTAAATTTTCTCCCAATTTGAAATGCACTATTGTTCATGTTTATCTGCTGGAGCGTCGATAAGCGAAATAAGTCGGACTTCGTGTGAAAAGAACAGTCTGACAACAAGGAATGTTGTCCTAGCTCCGGGTACTTCATCGCAATCATTGTTGCGTTAGCTATGACTTCGTTGGTGTCAGATCCCATCTTGTCAGTAATGTCTTTGACACTTTTGAGCATTACCCTTAGATCACAAAGTGAAATTAACAGGTGTGCAAAGTCTATCAGAATAAGCATGGCACTTGTTTTAGCAGATGCGGCTTGCTGCATGGATGTCGAAATGAAAAGCGCGTTGGTGATTTCGATGATGAAAACGACCATCTCGGGCATCAAATCATCTTTTCCACTTAGACATCGACAAATCAAATTCCTCTCTATTATCTTGAACGCTGGAACGAGGAGAGCTGTAAATGTTTGCCATTCCTCTGGAACACCCCTAAAAATGATATCAAATGCTGTGATCACAAACCCAGCACTCGTATGCATGAGTATTATAGCTGAAAATCGACGCACTTCCCGACGGACTTCTGGATTTTTGCGTAAGAAATCACCCCTTGCAAGTTTCAATGACAACGCAAGCGTTCCTACCCACGGGCCAGCCATCCACAACAATGTAAACGGCAGCGGGTACGACATAAGCATGATCAGACAGAATATGAAAACGTGGCTAACAGCAGTCGCCGTTATCATAGTACACACTCGTATGCGCCTAGAGAGTTCAAGTTCTGGTATATACAAGGAAAACAGCAACGATAACGAATACGAATCAACGAGTCCCACTAACACGCCACGAGTCCAAACGGTTCCAGTGTGTGCCAAGCCGAGGTCGGGTGAATTCATTGGAAGTGCATCAATTACTGCCACACAAATCAACGGAACTAACGGGACTGCTACCAACACCACCAGCGCACGCGAAACACTTGTCGATTCACGGTATTTACACATGGAATTAAAACGCTCAATTGAATAGCTTCCATGCAACTCCACTTGAAGAGATTCCCATCTCCGTACCAGCGCTCGAGCAGTAGAACCTGTCCGACCAAGAAAACCATTCATGGTATTTGGCAGCTCGCTCTTGAACAAGCAAACGTTAAATTAAAGTGAAGTCATAGTGTTTGCGAGTATTTCAGGAATCCAATTGTGGTGTCTACCTAGACCTTGCGGCCTACACGAAGGGCGAACTAAATTTCAGAAACACCGACCAAACTCCATTTAATTCTAGTCCAGCGGTTAGACATGTATATGGCATTACCATAAATCGTTGTGGTTAATGGATTTTCAGAGAATTAGTGTGCTCACAGCAAGTGCACTCGCATCAAAATGAACTAGACAGAAGCGACCACGTGTTTGCATTTTACGGCTGTACATGGCATTACGATTTTTCAACGTTGTAATCTACAACTGCTCAAACAGAAATATGGACAGCAATATGAACGTTTGCAATAATGTAGCACCAGAACTCAATGGTGGGGCTTTCAAGCATTGGTAGCATCCTGTGCGAGCTTTCTGAACTGCATTGGCTGAGGCAACATTGACAAAGAAGGTTGATTAGGATCCTAACGCGAAATTGGCCACTGACCTGGCTCAAATCTAGATCCGAATAATCTTCGATCCTCGTGTTTGATGGAATCGTTGTGTTTGCGGTGTTACTTGTAGGATGAGTCACTCTTTAAGCAATAACATCATATACCACCATCATGCGAATTCTGAGTTCCACACTCTTGAATTCTGTTTTTCAGTTCGTTTTTCATATAGTACATGCCATAACCTCACGTAGTTGTGAATTTGAACGTGAAGTCAACGCCTAGCAGGTGACAACAGCACTACGTCAGTATTTTTAAGCTATGATCAAAACGAAAACTTACCAAAATGTGTAAGTCGAAAGCACAATGTAATCATGATCCAAACCATGAGTTTTCCTTGAATAAGCGGCATCTGCGACTCTAACACGAACGCGAGTTGCCAAAGTGCTCGCATGCCACAATTTCGCTTAATCACCATTCCGAGAAGTAAAAGTGACACAATTTGTAACAAGGCAAACACAAACACTGGAAACACGGTAGCCCCGACATTTTCAGACGTGATTCCAGCCATTTCTGAATGGTATTGAGCACTGGGAATGTGCACCATTGCAAACATGTAGGCGCTGTAAAGCATAGGTACCACAGCTTCTAAGTAGGCTGTAACAACGAGACATTCGGTGGTAAAGAGAACCTCCAAAGCTTCTCGAAGGATGCACTTCTTTTCTGCCAACGTGACGGCACCACGGATAGTAGGGTAAACTACGTTGCTGCGTTTTTGAGAACACCAAGAAGAAAACTCGACGGAATCAGAAATGTTTTGCGAGCCTGTACTCCCTCGGACTCCATCCAATGTGCTGGATCGATCAACGTGTATCATTGTGATATTCTTCGAGATATCCAGCTTGTCTAATAGTTTCTCGTCCACTGGACATAGTTTGTGAGGAATGCACGAGCGAACGCGAATACTTTCCCCAAGATGTTTGTCAAAGTTCCCAGGATCTCTACACAGCGCACTGACCGCCAGTAACAAGCTATCCTTACGTGGAATTTCCTTGACAATTCGGCCAAATCTCGGCAAGATCCTTGCGCTGTGACGATGCAATCCGTAGAACATGAGCATTGCTTGTGATAGATCAGTAATGATGATTGCTATTATTGCAGAAGTGGAGGACGAGCTTTGCATGCACGTAGCCACATAAATCGCATTGAAGTAATCGACAGTGAATATGGCAGCTTCCGGCATCATGTCTTCCAAGTGCTTTGTGCACCTCAACACCATATTCTTGACAACAATTTTAATCACGGGTAGTAGTAAAACCACGAGAAGCTGGTATCGAGTTCCTTCTGCAACACGAAACAGTGCCTCGTACGCTGGATACAGGAAGACTAACGTGAACTGTATGGTTATAAAGGCCATGTAGCGCTCGAGCTGATAACGATGTGCTATCATTTGCCGAAAAATGCTAGAGCCGATTACGATGCGAAACACAATAATTTGCAGCACGTAAAATAGGGGGGCAAACACCACCACGAAAAACGGAACTGGAAACATGAAGCATGCGACGACAGGAATGGCAATAGCTGTGAATGCACCCGATGTACATGCAGCAACAATAGCCAACTGAAGTCTTGAGATAGGGAGATCAGCGATAAAGTATGGCGCCTGACCAATGTTGGTCAGATTCACTACAAACGCCATTATGGCATCCCGAATCCAGAATCCGTAGTTTGCTCGCCACCCGCTCTTGGGGTCTTGAAGTGGTATCAACTCTTGTAAAATCACTAACGTCGCC
This sequence comes from Phytophthora palmivora, assembly GCA_008079305.1. Taxonomy (NCBI): domain Eukaryota; phylum Oomycota; class Peronosporomycetes; order Peronosporales; family Peronosporaceae; genus Phytophthora; species Phytophthora palmivora. The sequence goes on along the minus strand of VOQZ01001731.1, from coordinate 114,072 downwards.
ATGGGTAATGGAGTTACAATGCATAGGAAAATTACACGCGACAGTGAAGTGCCTCTTGTGTATGCTTCCAGGGCTAAAAAGCGTTGGATTGAGTACTTGCCGCCATGATAGCTGACCTGAACTTGCTTCCAGGTTAAAAGAATTTTTGAACCACATGTCGCTAGTGCTCTCATGATAACTACCGAAGGAATGTTTTACAATAGAAATGGAGGCCTATTTGTGTGGGGCTGCAGTAACTACTTGAAATGTATTCAATAGATGACATTTCTCACTCAAAATGAAACCAAGACAAAAGAATGTGCGTTTGGTTTGAATGTTTTGAAGACAAACAAGTTGGTTTGTGTCATTAGTCATGGCCATCACCACGAAAAACTTGAGAAACCTGAATATTATGCACATCAACAAAAGTGCCATTCAGTTGACATTTCGTGATGTTTTGCGCCACACGATCAACTTAAATGACTACCGGAGCGACTCGAGTTGCTGCGCTGCAACAGGACTGACTCATTCAAGAGGAACTGCTAGTTGTAACTGTGAAAGAAAACAACAGTTCTCGCACTAGCCACAGCAGTTGAAGCAGCAGTAGTGACGGTGAGAAGGAATCGAGCGACAGCCGCATGATCTTGTCGGGCGACGCAGTGGTGTATTCTGGCCCTTGTTCGCCGTACCACAACGAGAAACAGCGTCAGGTACAGCTCCAGCACAGCTTCAGTCAGCGCCACGGTAAGTATCTAGCAGCAACAGCCCCGCGCTAAGCTCGTGGAGACCGTTGATGTGCGGTGGCTCATGAGGTGATGCGGTCGAACTTGAGCAACGATAGTTTGGACAGCGAGAACTGCATAACGAGCAACAGTTTATGTAACAACGCACCAGCGTCACAATTAAAGATGCATACCAAGGCCAACTAAGAGTCTTTTATAGTGAAATACATATAATTACATAGGGTAACTAGGGAATACCTACAGGTAGTACCTATTCGTCGACAAAACCAACTAACCATCAATTCACTTTCCAATTTACCTACTTCGGAGCACCTCGCCTCCCTACCAAGCCTCGCTTCGCGTTCGCTTCCGAACCCCGCTCGCCTCCCTTAAGACTTCGCCTACACGACTCTTCGAGCTCCGTTGCTCTAGTCGTCTTCCTCTGTGCTTTCACCAGTCGTCACATATGGTACCACTTGGTCAGTCCGGGAGGGGCTCTTCTCTACACGTTCCACTAGTCGACACCTGGAAAGCCGCTCGCTGTGGACCCATGGGCTCACACACTTACGCTTGGAAGTAGGTGGAAGAGAGGCGAAGACGCAGGAGGAAGAAAGTCAGAAAGTGAGGCGTATTTATGTTAGAGAAAGAGAGAGAAGTAAACCTAGAGGCGCGGACGCGTGACCAACCATCAAGACCCCGTTATTCTTGTTGAGAGGAGAAAGATGAAGCTTGCTTGTTGAGAAAATGTCTGAAGACGAAGTGAGGTAGATTAGAGCTGGTGTACTGCCACCAGCTGAGTTAGGACGGTTGGTTCTAACATATCGACACTTGCTGTAGACTATAGCATAGTTACATCTTGACTAGTAGCTTAAAATCGGCCTTTGATATCGGATCATCATCTTCCAGAGGTATCTGGTACAATGTACCACTAAGTAAAGGTGCACACATTCACATATCTGGTACACCAAAGTGGGTCTAGATGAGGGGTAATTAAGCATAAGTTTTTACACATTTTGGTGTGCAACTGGTGTGCCCTGGAGCGAAACTACCAGTTGTTCGTGAGAGTCCAGTTCGGGTTAAGGCATCGCTCTAAAAATGGTTCCCCAGGAGGTGATTGATGAATTCTTCGCCAAGGCTTTGAGTAAGTTTCACGTGGATTTGAACCAAGGATGCACTTGGAAGCAGTTTACCGCTTTCCTGTGCAAGTTGCGCCAGCATGGAAGTGCGCTCAAGATTAATGAGATGATAAAGAACAACTACATCCAAGGACGCCGCGGGCCACGTGTGTTAAGCGATTTGACTCCGGACAAGGGCGTCACGTATGGGCAGTACATCGTAATTTTCACGTGGATTTGAACCAAGGATGCACTTGGAAGCGGTTTACCGCTTTCCTGTGCAAGTTGCGCCAGCATGGAAGTGCGCTCAAGATTAATGAGATGATAAAGAACAACTACATCCAAGGACGCCGCGGGCCACGTGTGTTAAGCGATTTGACTCCGGACAAGGGCGTCACGTATGGGCAGTACATCGTAATTTTCACGTGGATTTGGACCAAGGATGCACTTGGAAGCAGTTTACCGCTTTCCTGTGCAAGTTGCGCCAGCATGGAAGTGCGCTCAAGATTAATGAGATGATAAAGAACAACTACATCCAAGGACGCCGCGGGCCACGTGTGTTAAGCGATTTGACTCCGGACAAGGGCGTCACGTATGGGCAGTACATCGTAATTTTCACGTGGATTTGAACCAAGGATGCACTTGGAAGCAGTTTACCGCTTTCCTGTGCAAGTTGCGCCAGCATGGAAGTGCGCTCAAGATTAATGAGATGATAAAGAACAACTACATCCAAGGACGCCGCGGGCCACGTGTGTTAAGCGATTTGACTCCGGACAAGGGCGTCACGTATGGGCAGTACATCGTAATTTTCACGTGGATTTGAACCAAGGATGCACTTGGAAGCGGTTTACCGCTTTCCTGTGCAAGTTGCGCCAGCATGGAAGTGCGCTCAAGATTAATGAGATGATAAAGAACAACTACATCCAAGGACGCCGCGGGCCACGTGTGTTAAGCGATTTGACTCCGGACAAGGGCGTCACGTATGGGCAGTACATCGTAATTTTCACGTGGATTTGAACCAAGGATGCACTTGGAAGCGGTTTACCGCTTTCCTGTGCAAGTTGCGCCAGCATGGAAGTGCGCTCAAGATTAATGAGATGATAAAGAACAACTACATCCAAGGACGCCGCGGGCCACGTGTGTTAAGCGATTTGACTCCGGACAAGGGCGTCACGTATGGGCAGTACATCGTAATTTTCACGTGGATTTGAACCAAGGATGCACTTGGAAGCAGTTTACCGCTTTCCTGTGCAAGTTGCGCCAGCATGGAAGTGCGCTCAAGATTAATGAGATGATAAAGAACAACTACATCCAAGGACGCCGCGGGCCACGTGTGTTAAGCGATTTGACTCCGGACAAGGGCGTCACGTATGGGCAGTACATCGTAATTTTCACGTGGATTTGAACCAAGGATGCACTTGGAAGCGGTTTACCGCTTTCCTGTGCAAGTTGCGCCAGCATGGAAGTGCGCTCAAGATTAATGAGATGATAAAGAACAACTACATCCAAGGACGCCGCGGGCCACGTGTGTTAAGCGATTTGACTCCGGACAAGGGCATCACGTAGGGGCAGTACATCGTAATTTTCACGTGGATTTGAACCAAGGATGCACTTGGAAGCAGTTTACCGCTTTCCTGTGCAAGTTGCGCCAGCATGGAAGTGCGCTCAAGATTAATGAGATGATAAAGAACAACTACATCCAAGGACGCCGCGGGCCACGTGTGTTAAGCGATTTGACTCCGGACAAGGGCGTCACGTATGGGCAGTACATCGTAATTTTCACGTGGATTTGAACCAAGGATGCACTTGGAAGCAGTTTACCGCTTTCCTGTGCAAGTTGCGCCAGCATGGAAGTGCGCTCAAGATTAATGAGATGATAAAGAACAACTACATCCAAGGACGCCGCGGGCCACGTGTGTTAAGCGATTTGACTCCGGACAAGGGCGTCACGTATGGGCAGTACATCGTAATTTTCACGTGGATTTGAACCAAGGATGCACTTGGAAGCGGTTTACCGCTTTCCTGTGCAAGTTGCGCCAGCATGGAAGTGCGCTCAAGATTAATGAGATGATAAAGAACAACTACATCCAAGGACGCCGCGGGCCACGTGTGTTAAGCGATTTGACTCCGGACAAGGGCGTCACGTATGGGCAGTACATCGTAATTTTCACGTGGATTTGAACCAAAGATGCACTTGGAAGCAGTTTACCGCTTTCCTGTGCAAGTTGCGCCAGCATGGAAGTGCGCTCAAGATTAATGAGATGATAAAGAACAACTACATCCAAGGACGCCGCGGGCCACGTGTGTTAAGCGATTTGACTCCGGACAAGGGCGTCACGTATGGGCAGTACATCGTAATTTTCACGTGGATTTGAACCAAGGATGCACTTGGAAGCGGTTTACCGCTTTCCTGTGCAAGTTGCGCCAGCATGGAAGTGCGCTCAAGATTAATGAGATGATAAAGAACAACTACATCCAAGGACGCCGCGGGCCACGTGTGTTAAGCGATTTGACTCCGGACAAGGGCGTCACGTATGGGCAGTACATCGTAATTTTCACGTGGATTTGAACCAAGGATGCACTTGGAAGCAGTTTACCGCTTTCCTGTGCAAGTTGCGCCAGCATGGAAGTGCGCTCAAGATTAATGAGATGATAAAGAACAACTACATCCAAGGACGCCGCGGGCCACGTGTGTTAAGCGATTTGACTCCGGACAAGGGCGTCACGTATGGGCAGTACATCGTAATTTTCACGTGGATTTGAACCAAGGATGCACTTGGAAGCGGTTTACCGCTTTCCTGTGCAAGTTGCGCCAGCATGGAAGTGCGCTCAAGATTAATGAGATGATAAAGAACAACTACATCCAAGGACGCCGCGGGCCACGTGTGTTAAGCGATTTGACTCCGGACAAGGGCGTCACGTATGGGCAGTACATCGTAATTTTCACGTGGATTTGAACCAAGGATGCACTTGGAAGCAGTTTACCGCTTTCCTGTGCAAGTTGCGCCAGCATGGAAGTGCGCTCAAGATTAATGAGATGATAAAGAACAACTACATCCAAGGACGCCGCGGGCCACGTGTGTTAAGCGATTTGACTCCGGACAAGGGCGTCACGTATGGGCAGTACATCGTAATTTTCACGTGGATTTGAACCAAGGATGCACTTGGAAGCGGTTTACCGCTTTCCTGTGCAAGTTACGCCAGCATGGAAGTGCGCTCAAGATTAATGAGATGATAAAGAACAACTACATCCAAGGACGCCGCGGGCCACGTGTGTTAAGCGATTTGACTCCGGACAAGGGCGTCACGTATGGGCAGTACATCGTAATTTTCACGTGGATTTGAACCAAGGATGCACTTGGAAGCAGTTTACCGCTTTCCTGTGCAAGTTGCGCCAGCATGGAAGTGCGCTCAAGATTAATGAGATGATAAAGAACAACTACATCCAAGGACGCCGCGGGCCACGTGTGTTAAGCGATTTGACTCCGGACAAGGGCGTCACGTATGGGCAGTACATCGTAATTTTCACGTGGATTTGAACCAAAGATGCACTTGGAAGCAGTTTACCGCTTTCCTGTGCAAGTTGCGCCAGCATGGAAGTGCGCTCAAGATTAATGAGATGATAAAGAACAACTACATCCAAGGACGCCGCGGGCCACGTGTGTTAAGCGATTTGACTCCGGACAAGGGCGTCACGTATGGGCAGTACATCGTAATTTTCACGTGGATTTGAACCAAAGATGCACTTGGAAGCAGTTTACCGCTTTCCTGTGCAAGTTGCGCCAGCATGGAAGTGCGCTCAAGATTAATGAGATGATAAAGAACAACTACATCCAAGGACGCCGCGGGCCACGTGTGTTAAGCGATTTGACTCCGGACAAGGGCGTCACGTATGGGCAGTACCTCGTAATTTTCACGTGGATTTGAACCAAGGATGCACTTGGAAGCGGTTTACCGCTTTCCTGTGCAAGTTACGCCAGCATGGAAGTGCGCTCAAGATTAATGAGATGATAAAGAACAACTACATCCAAGGACGCCGCGGGCCACGTGTGTTAAGCGATTTGACTCCGGACAAGGGCGTCACGTATGGGCAGTACATCGTAATTTTCACGTGGATTTGAACCAAGGATGCACTTGGAAGCGGTTTACCGCTTTCCTGTGCAAGTTACGCCAGCATGGAAGTGCGCTCAAGATTAATGAGATGATAAAGAACAACTACATCCAAGGACGCCGCGGGCCACGTGTGTTAAGCGATTTGACTCCGGACAAGGGCGTCACGTATGGGCAGTACATCGTAATTTTCACGTGGATTTGAACCAAAGATGCACTTGGAAGCAGTTTACCGCTTTCCTGTGCAAGTTGCGCCAGCATGGAAGTGCGCTCAAGATTAATGAGATGATAAAGAACAACTACATCCAAGGACGCCGCGGGCCACGTGTGTTAAGCGATTTGACTCCGGACAAGGGCGTCACGTATGGGCAGTACATCGTAATTTTCACGTGGATTTGAACCAAAGATGCACTTGGAAGCGGTTTACCGCTTTCCTGTGCAAGTTGCGCCAGCATGGAAGTGCGCTCAAGATTAATGAGATGATAAAGAACAACTACATCCAAGGACGCCGCGGGCCACGTGTGTTAAGCGATTTGACTCCGGACAAGGGCGTCACGTATGGGCAGTACATCGTAATTTTCACGTGGATTTGAACCAAGGATGCACTTGGAAGCGGTTTACCGCTTTCCTGTGCAAGTTGCGCCAGCATGGAAGTGCGCTCAAGATTAATGAGATGATAAAGAACAACTACATCCAAGGACGCCGCGGGCCACGTGTGTTAAGCGATTTGACTCCGGACAAGGGCGTCACGTATGGGCAGTACATCGTAATTTTCACGTGGATTTGAACCAAGGATGCACTTGGAAGCAGTTTACCGCTTTCCTGTGCAAGTTGCGCCAGCATGGAAGTGCGCTCAAGATTAATGAGATGATAAAGAACAACTACATCCAAGGACGCCGCGGGCCACGTGTGTTAAGCGATTTGACTCCGGACAAGGGCGTCACGTATGGGCAGTACATCGTAATTTTCACGTGGATTTGAACCAAAGATGCACTTGGAAGCAGTTTACCGCTTTCCTGTGCAAGTTGCGCCAGCATGGAAGTGCGCTCAAGATTAATGAGATGATAAAGAACAACTACATCCAAGGACGCCGCGGGCCACGTGTGTTAAGCGATTTGACTCCGGACAAGGGCGTCACGTATGGGCAGTACATCGTAATTTTCACGTGGATTTGAACCAAGGATGCACTTGGAAGCGGTTTACCGCTTTCCTGTGCAAGTTACGCCAGCATGGAAGTGCGCTCAAGATTAATGAGATGATAAAGAACAACTACATCCAAGGACGCCGCGGGCCACGTGTGTTAAGCGATTTGACTCCGGACAAGGGCGTCACGTATGGGCAGTACATCGTAATTTTCACGTGGATTTGAACCAAGGATGCACTTGGAAGCAGTTTACCGCTTTCCTGTGCAAGTTGCGCCAGCATGGAAGTGCGCTCAAGATTAATGAGATGATAAAGAACAACTACATCCAAGGACGCCGCGGGCCACGTGTGTTAAGCGATTTGACTCCGGACAAGGGCGTCACGTATGGGCAGTACATCGTAATTTTCACGTGGATTTGAACCAAGGATGCACTTGGAAGCGGTTTACCGCTTTCCTGTGCAAGTTGCGCCAGCATGGAAGTGCGCTCAAGATTAATGAGATGATAAAGAACAACTACATCCAAGGACGCCGCGGGCCACGTGTGTTAAGCGATTTGACTCTGGACAAGGGCGTCACGTATGGGCAGTACATCGTAATTTTCACGTGGATTTGAACCAAGGATGCACTTGGAAGCAGTTTACCGCTTTCCTGTGCAAGTTGCGCCAGCATGGAAGTGCGCTCAAGATTAATGAGATGATAAAGAACAACTACATCCAAGGACGCCGCGGGCCACGTGTGTTAAGCGATTTGACTCCGGACAAGGGCGTCACGTATGGGCAGTACATCGTAATTTTCACGTGGATTTGAACCAAGGATGCACTTGGAAGCGGTTTACCGCTTTCCTGTGCAAGTTGCGCCAGCATGGAAGTGCGCTCAAGATTAATGAGATGATAAAGAACAACTACATCCAAGGACGCCGCGGGCCACGTGTGTTAAGCGATTTGACTCTGGACAAGGGCGTCACGTATGGGCAGTACATCGTAATTTTCACGTGGATTTGAACCAAGGATGCACTTGGAAGCAGTTTACCGCTTTCCTGTGCAAGTTGCGCCAGCATGGAAGTGCGCTCAAGATTAATGAGATGATAAAGAACAACTACATCCAAGGACGCCGCGGGCCACGTGTGTTAAGCGATTTGACTCCGGACAAGGGCGTCACGTATGGGCAGTACATCGTAATTTTCACGTGGATTTGAACCAAGGATGCACTTGGAAGCGGTTTACCGCTTTCCTGTGCAAGTTGCGCCAGCATGGAAGTGCGCTCAAGATTAATGAGATGATAAAGAACAACTACATCCAAGGACGCCGCGGGCCACGTGTGTTAAGCGATTTGACTCCGGACAAGGGCGTCACGTATGGGCAGTACATCGTAATTTTCACGTGGATTTGAACCAAGGATGCACTTGGAAGCAGTTTACCGCTTTCCTGTGCAAGTTGCGCCAGCATGGAAGTGCGCTCAAGATTAATGAGATGATAAAGAACAACTACATCCAAGGACGCCGCGGGCCACGTGTGTTAAGCGATTTGACTCTGGACAAGGGCGTCACGTATGGGCAGTACATCGTAATTTTCACGTGGATTTGAACCAAGGATGCACTTGGAAGCAGTTTACCGCTTTCCTGTGCAAGTTGCGCCAGCATGGAAGTGCGCTCAAGATTAATGAGATGATAAAGAACAACTACATCCAAGGACGCCGCGGGCCACGTGTGTTAAGCGATTTGACTCCGGACAAGGGCGTCACGTATGGGCAGTACATCGTAATTTTCACGTGGATTTGAACCAAGGATGCACTTGGAAGCGGTTTACCGCTTTCCTGTGCAAGTTGCGCCAGCATGGAAGTGCGCTCAAGATTAATGAGATGATAAAGAACAACTACATCCAAGGACGCCGCGGGCCACGTGTGTTAAGCGATTTGACTCCGGACAAGGGCGTCACGTATGGGCAGTACATCGTAATTTTCACGTGGATTTGAACCAAGGATGCACTTGGAAGCGGTTTACCGCTTTCCTGTGCAAGTTGCGCCAGCATGGAAGTGCGCTCAAGATTAATGAGATGATAAAGAACAACTACATCCAAGGACGCCGCGGGCCACGTGTGTTAAGCGATTTGACTCTGGACAAGGGCGTCACGTATGGGCAGTACATCGTAATTTTCACGTGGATTTGAACCAAGGATGCACTTGGAAGCAGTTTACCGCTTTCCTGTGCAAGTTGCGCCAGCATGGAAGTGCGCTCAAGATTAATGAGATGATAAAGAACAACTACATCCAAGGACGCCGCGGGCCACGTGTGTTAAGCGATTTGACTCCGGACAAGGGCGTCACGTATGGGCAGTACATCGTAATTTTCACGTGGATTTGAACCAAGGATGCACTTGGAAGCGGTTTACCGCTTTCCTGTGCAAGTTGCGCCAGCATGGAAGTGCGCTCAAGATTAATGAGATGATAAAGAACAACTACATCCAAGGACGCCGCGGGCCACGTGTGTTAAGCGATTTGACTCCGGACAAGGGCGTCACGTATGGGCAGTACATCGTAATTTTCACGTGGATTTGAACCAAGGATGCACTTGGAAGCGGTTTACCGCTTTCCTGTGCAAGTTGCGCCAGCATGGAAGTGCGCTCAAGATTAATGAGATGATAAAGAACAACTACATCCAAGGACGCCGCGGGCCACGTGTGTTAAGCGATTTGACTCCGGACAAGGGCGTCACGTATGGGCAGTACATCGTAATTTTCACGTGGATTTGAACCAAGGATGCACTTGGAAGCGGTTTACCGCTTTCCTGTGCAAGTTACGCCAGCATGGAAGTGCGCTCAAGATTAATGAGATGATAAAGAACAACTACATCCAAGGACGCCGCGGGCCACGTGTGTTAAGCGATTTGACTCCGGACAAGGGCGTCACGTATGGGCAGTACATCGTAATTTTCACGTGGATTTGAACCAAGGATGCACTTGGAAGCGGTTTACCGCTTTCCTGTGCAAGTTACGCCAGCATGGAAGTGCGCTCAAGATTAATGAGATGATAAAGAACAACTACATCCAAGGACGCCGCGGGCCACGTGTGTTAAGCGATTTGACTCCGGACAAGGGCGTCACGTATGGGCAGTACATCGTAATTTTCACGTGGATTTGAACCAAGGATGCACTTGGAAGCGGTTTACCGCTTTCCTGTGCAAGTTACGCCAGCATGGAAGTGCGCTCAAGATTAATGAGATGATAAAGAACAACTACATCCAAGGACGCCGCGGGCCACGTGTGTTAAGCGATTTGACTCCGGACAAGGGCGTCACGTATGGGCAGTACATCGTAATTTTCACGTGGATTTGGACCAAAGATGCACTTGGAAGCAGTTTACCGCTTTCCTGTGCAAGTTGCGCCAGCATGGAAGTGCGCTCAAGATTAATGAGATGATAAAGAACAACTACATCCAAGAACGCCGCGGGCCACGTGTGTTAAGCGATTTGACTCCGGACAAGGGCGTCACGGATGGGCAGTATATCGTGGTTGCTTGCAACGTCCGATTTGTGGGGCATGCAGTTGTGCTTCGTGTGGCGAATGGGGGCCTTCTCGGTACGGCTTGTTGGCCATGATAGTCTTTGCTTCGTCGTCGGTAGGGCAATCCGTGGCACTTAGCTTCTGTGCTATAGGTGCGCTCTTAGCATTGAGAACCTGTCTAGCACTTTGTGGCATAGTTCTTCTGATAAATGAAGATGGAGCGGTTAGCTCGGTTCCTTTCAATTGTCCAGCCAAGGCGGTAGGATACTCCCACTACATCGGTCATGTGAACTAGAAACTCAGGGCCGATTTGACCCGAGCAACGACTTGCTTGGACAGGGAGGTGATCAACAGGTCATCAACGTAGACCGAGATGTAACACGGCGCTTTGAATATAACCTTAAAGAACACGCAACGGTTCTTAACTAGGCGATTGAAGCCGAGACGTTCGAGGTACTTAGCAAAGGTGTAGTACCAGACACGAGGCGCTCGCTTGAGGCCGTAGAGGCTCTTACCCAGGCTGCACACGAGGTCAGGATGTTCCTTTGAAACGAATCCCTCAGGCTGTTCCATGAAGATTTCTAAGCCAAGCGAACCATTGAGGAAAGCCGTTTTCGCGTCCTTCTGTTCAATATCGTAGTCAAGGATTGCTGCAAGCGTGAGCAGCAGTCGAAAGACTTCCATGCGGACGACAGGAGAGAAGATCTCTGTATAGTCAATACCGTACTTTTGCTGAAAGCCTTTAATGACCAGGCGAGCTTTAAAGCGCACAAAGCGACCGGTTGCATCGCGCTTACGCACGAAAACCCATCGGCACTGGAATACCTTTCGGTTGTGTGGCCGCAGTACTATTGTGCAAGTTTGGTTTTTCATGAGCAATTCATATTCGGAGAGGGCAGCAGCGTGCCGGTCAGATGCATGGGGGAGCGCATGGCTTCCTTGTAGGTCTCAGGGTCTGGGTCATAGCGAGCTGCTAAGTGACTAACGATGGTATGATGGAGGATATGTTTCTTATCCAGGTCAATGGGTTCGTCGAGCAGTAGCGCCTTGGAGTAGATAGCAAGGGTGTCTTCTGTCTTAACATTCTTAGCGGAAGAAGAACACACGTCAGCATCAAAGGCCGTCAGGGAGGCTTGGTTGCGGTTTAGTAGCGCTCTTAGGGGAGGCAGGAGTTCCTTTTGAACGGGTAAAGAAGTGCTGAGAGGGTCGGGGGTGGCCCGTTCTAGAAAGGTGATGTTGGGAAATGTGTCCTCTTTGAACGTGACATCTAGGCTGTAGATGATTATGTTTTTCGGTTGTGCTGAGTAGGCGGTATCCTTTCTTGTTTTGAGGAAGACCCACAAACATGCACAGTTTAGCGCGTGCCTCTAATTTGTTGTGGTGCGGCTCTGGTGTAAGGGCAAACGCCGCACATCCGAATCCTTTGATGTACGTAAGAAATGGTTTCTTGCCATACCAGAGCTCATAGGGAGTGACGCCTGTAGGAAGTACGCTGCTAGTAGTCACATTCTCACATTGATGAGGTGTGTGACGTACTGGCAGCGCTCCCCCCAAAGTTAGCGGGGTAGATCACCATCGATGACTAGGGCACGTACGCGTTCTAGGATAGTGCGCATCCGGCGCTCTGCAACACCATCCTGTTGAGGTGTATACGCGTTGGTGAACTGGGCATACGCACCATAGCGATCAAATATGATCTGGCCGAGCTTTTCGTAGTCCTTACCATTGTCGCCCTGAAGCCGTTGAACTTCAGGATCATACTGGTTGAATTGGGTTTTCAGGGTACCTACCTCAGTGTTGAAGCGATTCTTTGCGACCTTACGGAACTTCTCGTTGCATTCGTACAAGCCAGACTTTCGGGCAACGACATATATGTGCATGAAGCGCGAGTAGTCATCAATGAACGTGATGAAGTAGTGAGCACCACTTAGGCTTAGGTAAGGCAAGGGACCATTGATGTCCGAATGAACTCTTCTAAGAGGGGCTTTAGAGCGATCAACAATTCTGTTGAATGGAGCACGGTATGTTTTAGCAAAGATGCACGAGGGGCAGAAGTGTTTTGTGATCGCTGATGCTTTGGAGAACGCCAGTTCAGGAGTCGCTTGGGTCTTAGACATGGGGCTGCATCACACGAAAGTTAGGATGGCCGAGATGTTTGTGCCGAAGTAAGACAGCAGGGCTCATACCTGATTGAGCCACAAGGGCATTGGCGGATTGATGGTCAGCAGGAGCCAGGGCCACGAGCGTGCTGGGCGACTTGAGAGGGACCTTCGGCTTGAATTGGAACAGATTCATATCTGACGCTAGCTCAACGTGGGTTTTGTAGTCCTTGCCCTCGAAAAAAGCGCAGGGCGTGCTGCTGAAGACACGTCGGATCCCCATTTTCAGCACTTGGGCGATGTATAGGAGGTTGAACTCCATGTCCGGCACGTACAGCACATCGCGGAACTCCATAAGGCGTGTAGTACCGGTAGTATCAACCACCTCGAGGACCACATCACCAATGCCACGGATAGCTAGCTGGTGCTGGTGCTTGCCGCCGACCATGATGGATCCGGCGTAGGGACGGATCTCCTTGAACCAAGCCTCTTGGTAAGCAGCATGGCGAGTGCATCCCGAGTCAACCGTCCACGTGGGGCCATGCGGTCAGGGCTCGTAGCCGACAGACCGATGTCCGGCATGATGACAGTCGCGTAGGCAATGAGTTCAACTTCGCGGCCGCGCGAGTTGAACTTACGATGTAGGTAGCTAAGGTTTACCTGATTGCCGAAGCGGTCATAGATGTCCGGGGCTTTGAAGGTGTTGTCATGGCGTGGGGGCTGGCACTGGCGATCATCCGAGTGATGCTGCGTGCGCAGTTGCTTGACTGGGAACGAGTTCGAGTCATCGCGAGGCTTGCGCTTAATGATGGCGAAGTTAGCTGGGGTACCGCGCCTTCCTTTACTGTCCCAGTACGCAGGTGCTTCTGCGGCACGCGACAGTCACGGATGACATGGTTGGGGCGCTGGCAGTAGGTGCAGCTGGTGTCCGGGCAGGAGCTAGGCGGTTCATCACGACCATGAGGCGTGTTCGAAATGACTTGGAGAGCCGTCTCGCTGGTCGTCACAATCGACTCCAGGCTGCCCTTGGCAATAATTATTTACGCTTGGCGTAGTCATCCATCACCTTACGCTCGATGTTGGTCTTCAGATCGGTGTACGGGATAAACTTTTTGCTTCCTTTCCATATGGCCAGATCGGGCTTCCTCGAGCTAGGTAGGAACGACCGTGGTTTGCGCTCCGTTTGGCGTGTTTCGTGCGCACTCGGCTTGCAAGCAGCACGCTTCTTGGCCGCTCTGAGCTTAGCTCGCGCTTTCTTTGCCTGTGCGCGGAGCAATGCTCGGCGTCTTTCCTTGTCCTTCTTGGTCTCCGTGAAGGATTCACAACCGGAGGAGCCTTACTTGACGATGTCGTCGACTTGGACGCCGCCCTCATTACATCAGAAGAGTTGCCAGACGACGAGTCGGAGGGCGCCTCAGAGGAATCATGGCCAGCCTTGGGCTGAGCTGCAGCGTCCGCTTGGTCGACATCGTCGGCTGAGCCGCCAGGAGACAGCGTGCCCGTGTCCGAGAGCTGTACATCCGACGGACTGGGGGAGAGTGGGTGGGAAGGCTTGAGCTTGGGCAGATCGGGGTCTTCATCGTCGGAGTTGGCAGCTGAGGTGTCGGAGTCGCCGTCGTAGTCCTCTTGGTCGATGAATCCGAGAAGCCCTTGGCCGTCGAGCGCCGCTCGAATGCGTGCGTTCCACACATGAAAGTTGGAGCCGTTCAGGCACGGGAAGGCTTCACGCGGTTCTTCTTAACGTTAGGCTCATAACCTGTGGGACCCTGGGCTCACACACTTGCGCTTGAAAGTAGATGGAAGAGAGGCGAAGACGCAGGAGGAAGAAAGTCAGAAAGTGATGTGTATTTAGGTTAGAGAAAGAGAGAAGTAAGCCTAGAGGCGCGGACGCGTGGCCAACCTTCAAGACCCCGTTATATCTGGTACACCAGAGTGGGTCTAGATTGGAGGTAATTACGCATATGTTTTACACATTTTGGTGTGCAACTGGTGTGCACGTGCTCCTTCACATTCGGAGAGCGTGTGTCGTCTCTACACAACCAGCTCCTCGGCTGCCCCATCGCTGCTCAACGTCATCGTTGATTGCGTGAGCACTATCCAGCGTCTGGTCTATTAGAAACGGATCAGTTAGTGCCCGCACCCCTCGTCGCTGTCCGTTGTTAAAGATAGTATCTCAAATAGTGGTATGAGTACACAAATGGTACAAATGGCTCAGATCACTAACTGTGTACATACACATCATGTATGCGTACATCCACATAAAACCTGTAAGTTCTGTTTGAACAAGTTTAAGAGGGAACCGATAGTTGGCACCGGAGCCTCGCTTCGGTGCCGCCCCTAATGCCCGACACTTTCATTAAAAACAACACAACTCCTTTTACCTTTATCCCCTCAGACCCAAGTTCTTCCTAGTCTTAAGACTCACCCCGCAACATCCGTGAATGCACAAGCCCAAGGAACGAGACTATCCGTTCCGTCACTCAGTTACTGAGTTACTCGACAAGCCAGCCGCTGCCCAGGAAGCCGGGTCTTTACGCAGTACATTTGCGTTTAGTATTGACCGGCACTTCCGTTACGTCAAGGCACTCCAAAATTTAATTCCGGACGCTGTCGATCAACGGGTACGGAACATATTGCACCGTCTATCGGAACTTTTGTTGGTTCCTCTAGTCGAACAATCGGAGCATCTCCTTACGTATTTTGATCGTAAGATCGTTGGATACTGTGCCGACCGTTCTGAGCGTGAATGTAAACGTCGTCGCTTGAATTTGTGGATGGGCAAGCGTCAATTTGACGAAGCATTCGATTTGTTGGACTCGGAAGTGACACATCTGCTTCCCGACGAGGGTATAAATAATTACATTCGTCTTTTTCGCGATTGTCTCAACCAGCTGTACGAAGCTCACGAAAAGTTCTTCGACCCACTTTTACCAGCTGTTCAAGACCACAAACCGCTTTAGCGCCATCCATTTTCAGGGCTAGTTCATTCGGCAGGTGAGTTGTTACACACTCCTTAGCGGATTCCGACTTCCATGGCCACCGTCCTGCTGTCTAAATGAACCAACACCTTGTATGGTATCTAGGTGAGCGGGTATTTTGGCACTTTAACTTTGCGTTCGGTTCATCCCGCATCGCCAGACGAGCTTACCCCGTATGGCCCACTAGCAACTTGATATTCACATCCACACGTTCAATTAGGAAACCTGCAGGTCTTACAGATTTAAAGTTTGAGAATAGGACGAGGAAGTTTCTTCCCCGAATCCTCTAATCATTCGCTTTACCTCATAAAACTATCGTAAATAAGTTGCTGCTATCCTGAGGGAAATTTCGGAGGGAACCAGCTATTAGATGGTTCGATTAGTCTTTCGCCCCTATACCCAAGTTTGACGATCGATTTGCCCGTCAGAATCGCTACGAGCTTCCACCAGAGTTTCCCCTGGCTTCACCCTACTCAGGCATAGTTCATTTTGCAAGAACGCCTTGAAGACCACAGCAATTCCATCTACGACTCCGTTGTCGCAGTAGAAACCTCGATTCTTCTATTTAAAGGAACTGAAAAGACTTTCAAGAGATTTCGTTTAGAATAACCAGTTAAGCGAACTTTCTTTTCACTGATTATGACTTCTATAAATCCTCAAGGATGGTCTACTGACGCAATCACACAAAAACTTATAGAAATGGTTGACAAGCAGCAACAGCTGCTCGAGGCCATGAATAAGCGTGAAGAGAAATTTGAAGGTATCCGTCTACCTCATTTTTCCGGAAAAATGGGAGAATCTGTGGAATTGTACTTTGAGCAATTAGCTAAGTACTTTGAAGTCAAAAACATTGATTGGTCGTGCTGATGACGTTCGACGAGCTGATGTGAAGGCAGCCGCGTTGCGGAAGCTGCCGGACATCTCGCACGAAAGTTGTTGAAGCGCTTCCAGTCCCGAAACTATTAGACAATTCGCCACAATATCGATGACTCGGTTAATGAAAGCCCAAGACACCAGCCATACTGGAGCACACAGGCTTTAACTAGGACCTATATCGTCAGTTATTCTTCGCTCGACACCTTCACTAGCAAAAAAGCGATCGATCAGTCAATGATGCCGGCAGCTAAGGAGATTTTCCCACCACCCAGTCGCTTGGCTCCACTGCCGTCGAGAGTTGGGGGTCTAATGAACGAGGTGAGGAGGTGTGAGAAGCGACTTATGAACGACAGTGCGGGTTTATCGTGGACAATGGCTCGTTGGCTGGGGCACTAACTGATCGGCTGCGTTTCGTGGGTCCTCCTGTGCGCTCGGAGGGAGATGTGATGACTGCAAGTATCAACTCGGCATTGAAGTATGTATTGGTCAATTGAATAGGATGCCTAGGTCGATCGGCAACATCAATTGGCACATTACATGACAGCGTCTAATATGTAAGAAGAAGTAGCCATGAAGCAGATCACTTTAAGTTGATGGGTCCGTCTCTGCGCGTTGCCGGCCAGCAAGTCTTAGATGTTGTCGAGCTCAGCAGGCGCAGCGGACGACGCGGTGGGAACTGCCGAGGCCGGTCAAGATCTTTGCGCGAGAGTCACCGCCATTCTATTTGAAACCGGTCGGTCGGTTGGCACCATTAATTGGCCGGCACCTAATTCCTAGTAGGAGGCTTATTAATGGCGAGTAGGTACTTGCTAATTATGGCTGCCATGGATTAATCCAATGTAACTGGTAGACAATTTCTACCGGGTTACGGGGTTTCCAACAGCTAGTTTATCTTTTAGGGTTAAAGCGTCGCAAACTATGGCAAAACCTACAAGGTCAAGTTTCTAGCTGGGTTTACTGAGGCTGTGGAAGGTGATGTATACCGAGTGCAAATGTATAGGCCGAGCTGGTCTATACTCCAGGCTGGAGACTGCCATTCGTATGACTCGACATGATATCATTATATGAGCTTATAAATTTACCCATCCGGGCCTTGCCGAGTTGTTCATTGCTAATCTGCTTCATGGCGTCAAAATTACGACCTGACGGAGTGGTTGCGGGAACAAAGCATGATGTGGCAGTTTACAACTCTTTGCCTGCATGGCAGGATGTCGAAGTGCTGACATAAGCTATATTGAGATATACTGAGGAAGGACCTTCGGATGTTATTGAGTTCTGTCCAAAGATGGCGTGGAGTACGGGTGAAGTTCGCGAGGAGGAGATTGGCGAGCTTGTTGGACCTTGCTCCAGTCATTCGCAAGTTTATCTCCGGGTGCTTCCCAGAATCAAGACCTGGTCATGCGAAAGCAAAACCCTGAGCATAATTTCTCTAGGCAGACGGAAATAAGTGAAGGAGAATTTCCCGGTCATTCCCGCCGTTACAGCAAGGCTTTCATCATCGGGAAAGTCACTTTCGTTTCAAACGAGCTGCAAGTGCAAGGAATGTGTCATCACCGAGCATGTCATCGTGTACTGCGGAAATAAGCAGGAAATGGCTCGGAGTCACTGGTACCGGCAGTATGGATCGCACTGCCGTGGTGCACAGTCAAAACATGGATCAAAAGTGCCCAATTTTGGGTTTCTTTGCGCTGTAGCCGGACCAAATTTTGAACTTTTCTCATTTTTAAGTAATTTTCTCATTTTTAAGTACGATAAAAAGTTTTGTATGATGGATGATAGTTCTATTATGGATGGTAGTTTTGTGTTTTTGTCTTGAAAATGGGTCAAAAGCATCCAATTTTGCGGGGTTTTGGTATAGTTTTATCGGTTTTGCTGTTTTTTGTGTGGTGTCTCCTGTCCAAAATGGCCGATGTCTCCATGCCACCTAGCAGCAGCTACGAGCACTTGTTCCGGTCTTTGGCGCAACATTCGCGGCTCTTTCCGTTGCGCAGCTCCGATGTGGCTCTGCTAGCCACCCCCACGGACTTCTACCAGCAATTACTGCACAACATCCAACACGCAGAGCATCGTGTGTCCATTTCTTCCTTATATCTCGGCACCGGCCAATTGGAACGAGCTCTAGTCGACGCTCTAGCCACAAGACTACGAGAAAAACCGGAGCTCCAAGTGCAGATTGTACTGGACTATTCACGTGGCCAACGTGGCGGTGTCACGGCCAGTTCTGTGACCATGTTGGCTCCACTATTGAACGAGTTCCCGGATAATGTGCAATTGTTTCTATTCCGAGTCCCTCAGCTCTCAGGACTCAAAGCGAAGCTGCCTCCACCATTTAATGAAACATTGGGAGTCTCTCATGCTAAAGTTTATTTAGTGGACGAGACGCTTGTGCTTAGTGGGGCCAATTTGAGTGCTGACTATTTTACTAACAGACAGGATCGATACGTGCAATTGACAGAGTGTGGAGCACTTGCACACTTTTATCATCAATTTGTGGAGTTGGTCACGGGTTTCTCGTACAAGGTGAAGGTGGGGATCAAACAGAATTATGAGTTGGTGTCACCGGTGTTGGCACATGACTCGGAAGAAGCCAAGGCGAAGATGAGACGCGATCTGGAGAATTTGGTGGACCCAACCAAGCACCAACGGATAGACAAGGCTGATGAACTCACGGATGCATGGGCATTCCCGACGCTGCAGTTTACACCGATCTCAATGGATCACGATGAACGGGTGTTAAGCGAGTTTGTGAAGAAGTTACCGCGTGGATCGCAGTTGCAGATTGCATCGGGGTACTTGAACTTTCCGCCATTTTTGAGTGAGCTACTGGAGTGTTGTGGCGCTGGTCTAGATGTGATTTCCGCGGCTCCTCGTGCCAATGGATTCTATGATGCTCGCGGTGTGAAAGGAGCTCTACCCATGGCTTACTCGTTGATCGAGCAAGATTTCTTTGAGCGCACGCTTGGTCGTGAGTTTCCGACTGTCCTCCGGGAGTTCAATCGTCCAGGTTGGACTTTTCACGGTAAAGGCATGTGGTGGAGGCCACCTCCGGCGACAGTGACGAATGGCCACAAGGTTGCATTGGGTCTACCACAAGTTACAGTAGTGGGAAGTTCCAACTTCGGACAACGGTCTTACGGATGCGATCTAGAGTCGAACCTGGTAATGTTCACACGCAATCCAGAGCTACAGCGCCGGCTTCAGGACGAGTATGATGCTCTGACTCGTGATGCCGAAGTTGTGACCGAGCAGCTCTGGCGACGACCCGATCGCATGTTGCACGGCTTGTTCAGTTGGAAAGACGGTCACTGGATTCGACCCGTGTCCAAGTTCATTGCCGCATATCTCTGAGCATCGATTAGAAAACAAACGACTGTCGACGATTTTCATTAGAATAGACTTCAAATTTTGGCTCATTGGTGTCATGCTTGTACGTTTGCTAGCAACTATAATGCGTCTAAAGCAAACGGCCAACAATGAGTTGTAAGAATACCCCCGATAACAACGGGAGTGTCAAATTGTCGTCCCATCCACCGATGTCTAGTAATTCCGCGGCTGCCGCACCGATTCCGGCTGCCAATGAGATGGTACCAGCCACCGCAACAACTTCATCGTCTACCACGTCGAAATAGAAATCCTGCTCCACCAGCAACACCGCAAATGTAGTAGCAGCAGTAACACAAAAGCATCCAACTGATCCTTCCAGCGACTTACTTCCGCCCAGTTTCCCCACCAAAGCCTCCAATTTGTGCCGACCGAACAACGTCCCAAAGAACGCAGCAGCAGGGTCCCCTACCGATAACTGCAGCAACAGACTCCAAAATATTAGAATTTATCCCTTTAACAACCATGGACAGCACTCACACTCACATGAAGAATAGCGAGTCGTGCGACTCGAAGTGGAAGTAATGCAAGGGAGAAGCCTGAGCCCAATAGAAAGTAGAAAGCACCTGGCAACGCCGCTCTCGACACTTCATGTTGTCGTAAAATGCTTCTAAAGCACTTGATATACGCAGCATTAACAGCTTCACTACGTCCCCTTAGCTCGTTCACTCCATAGAACAATACTGCAAAGAACAGCAGCACAGTAGCCCCTATCAATCGACCAAAGTAGCTCGAAGCTGCGTAGATCATAGCCCCCGTGCCTAAATGTTGCAACTTGCGCTGCAAATGCAGGTCCCCACGTCTTGCCACTGCATGCTGCAATTGTCGAGCCGATACGACATACTGAAACAGCAAGATCCCAGCCACACACGCCGCACAGACAGATAATGACACACCCCCTTCGGAAGTCATGGACCGTTGTCTATCCGTTATTAACGGATTGTAGAGGTTTTAGTACCACCAAGCACCAATGAATGTATCAAGGTGTCGTCAATTCCAGCCAAGTATCCAGGATCGAGCGAGCGTGTGCAATGAAGAAAAGTGGTACTATCTGTCTCGCAAACGTATCCACACTATAGACAATGACGCGTGACGTTCTCGTTTATGAAGAGAATCCGATGGTCTTATTCGTCTGCGACGTGTGACGAGGAGCTATTCTCGCTTTGCATTCAGAAGTTTCGTCTCCTTGAAGCTTGTGGCCAAATTTACCAAGCACCATTGTTCCTTGTTAGGGGCTGGTGGGTGGAACTGCATAACGATCAGATCAGACGACCGAAATCCATCCGTTCTGAGTCGGTGGTCGCTCAAGTCTCCACTATCCATCTACTGAATAGCTCCATGAGTTGCCAAGTTGTAGAGTACCATCGAGACAATTCGAGTTGCGAGAATAGTCCGGAGAAACACGCGGCAATGATTTACCCGGCATTCCAGTCCACCACTTCAGAAATTGACATGGGTAGCGATAACAAGACGAATTTCATAGAAAACAGTGATCCGGAGCTGCAAAGCCTAGCAGCGGATGACTTTGACATCATTCGAGTGCTTGGAGTAGGCACGTACGGTGTGGTGAAGCTAGCCAAGCACAAACCAACTGGTACCAGTGTAGCACTCAAGGTGCTGTCCAAAGAGCACGTGGTCACGACGCGGCAGGAGAAACATATTTTGAGAGAACGTGCAGTACATTTGCAGCTTCAGCATCCGCTGGTTGCGAAATTGTATGGCACTTTTCAGGATGATGACTGTCTGTATTTGGTGTTGGAGTATTTACCGGGTGGAGAACTGTGGAGTTTGGTGTACTCGAACGATGAAGACCAAGAAGAGAATGCTGAGACTGCCAAGGTCACTCCACAATTGAAGATTCAAGGATCACTCAAGGATGACAGTGGTGAACTTCGTTCAGCTACTCCAGTCAGTGTCTTGATCGAGCCTCTGATGCCAATTGAATCAAGAACACTGGTGGCTGGTGATTTGAGTATTTTACGCAGTCGCTTTGGAGGATTGAAAGAGGAATATGCAATATTCTACTTGGGTTGCATCCTGAGTGCACTCGAGTACTTGCACGACCAAGGACTGTTGTATCGTGATCTAAAGCTTGAGAACTTAGTGCTAGACTCAGAAGGTTACCTCAAGATTTTGGACTTTGGGTTTGCCAAGTTAGACGCCCAACGAGCGGAAGACACTGATGACAGCAGTGAACAGACTCAAAATGCAAGAAACCTCACGATGTGTGGAAGTATGGACTATATGGCACCAGAAGTACTTCTGCGTCAGTCTCATGACTACCGAGTGGATGTTTGGTCGTTTGGTATTATCATGTACGAATTATTGCTTGGCAAGACACCGTTCTATCATGAGAATCCACGTGAACTCGGCCGCAGAATTACCAATGAGGACGTCGAGTTCCCGAATGAATTCGAAGAGGAGTGCCCACTAGCCTGCGACCTCATCAACCAGCTTCTAGTGAAGAATCCAGACGAACGACTATCCTCTATGGACAAGATCAAGCAGCACAGTTTTTTCTCGCGAGTGTTTTCAAGTCCTGAAGACTGGCAACGACTTCTCCGACGAGAATATAACGCACCATTCATTCCTCAACTCGATGGACCATTTGACACATCCTTCTTCCAGACTATCGATGATGAATATCAAGAAGAATTGGAGGCGGATGTTGAGCCCTACTTGGAGGATGGATCCAATATCTTCCGCGACTTCTAACTACCACCTCATCTCTGTCTTCACGTGTAAACCGACAAGCTTCGTACGACACCAGCTCCACATCCGTTGAAAGATGTCCTGGTGGTCGAATAACCTACGTCTCCCAACTAATTTATCTGGTTAGAGGTCTTCACGCTTTACCAACCAGCGATAAATCGTTTTGATAGAATCAACAATGATATAATAGCAAGCACACAGTAGAAACTACGTTGGCTCTTAATGTCTAGGATCGCGTCCTGCATGATTCTTGGATGATTTCGCAGGTCGCAATAAATACACTTGACTCTCTACACCACTACTCGCATACTCGCGAGTTCACGTATATCTGCACGAATGCAGTCTGGGTTTTAATATCCGAAGTCCGAGTCGGCATCGCTGCCGTAGTCTTGCTCTTCATCTTGAACACGCACGAAGAGACTAGTATCGAACAGACCGTCCAGTCTGGGAACGAACGGAGCCTCCACCTGCCGTGCCTCAAGTTGCTGCCAACCCTGCGTCGACGGAAAGTAGCTGCGGAAAAATGTAGTCTTCTTCACCTCTGCGAATGACGCGAGTCGCAACGCTGGGTCTTTCTCAAGAAGTTTGCGTATCAGCGAGCACACTGCAGGATGACCTTGTTCGTAGTCTTCTGGGAACTGCACATCCTCAGAAATAATACGACGGCCTTGCTCTCGGTGGTTAGCATGGTAGAACGGAGTGGCTCCAAAAAGCATCTCGTACAGAAGAATACCGAAGGCCCACAAATCCACTCGCTGGTCGTACGGTCTGTGTTGTACGATCTCAGGTGCCATGTACTCTGCACTCCCACACATAGTAGAAGTCCTCTCAGACGTCCGTGTAGCGTCTGGCTTGGACAATCCGAAGTCAATAAGCTTCGGATATCCATCTGCATCCAGCACGAGGTTCTCAAGCTTCAAATCACGATACAACACACCTCTTCTGTGTAGAAACTCGAGTGCTGAGACCAAGCACGCAGCGTAGAACGCCACATAGCGTTCATGCAGTCCACCATGTGAACTTCGTAGTTTCTGCTTAAACAAAAAGTTCTCCAGTGTCAAACTATTGCGCCCCATAGCCATACTAACCCGTTGTGGTCTATTCTCCTCCTCCGACTCCGATTCAGTCGTCACTGCATCTGACACTTCTGGTTCCTCTTCCACTTGTCTCCTCTCTTCATCTGAATCTTCTTCACTCTCCTCCAAATGTCCATCGTCATGTGTATACACTAAGCTGTAAATTTCTCCTCCCGGACAAAATTCCAGCACAAAATAGAGTGCATCATGATCTTGAAAAGTAGCATAAAGTCTCGCCACAAAAGGATGCAGCAAGCCTAAATGCACACTCTGCTCTCTCAGAATGTTCTTCTCCTGCTTCATTTCCTGCACCAAGTGTCTTGGAAGGACCTTGATCGCCACGGTCGCTCCTGTATCCAAATGTCGAGCTAACTGGACTGTACCGAAAGTACCTCTTCCTAGCACATCTAGCAGCTCAAATTCGTCGATTTCAGTCGCTTTTTCAAGCTCTGAGATGAAATTAAACCTTGCAACGGATGATTTTCGATGGCTTTTAACGCTGACGGCTGCTAAGTAACTTGTAGCACTACTGAAGCGTTTGGCAGCGTCTTGGGTCGAGCTTTTGCGCCAATTAGACGCCGAGAAGCGCTGCACGTCCTTGGGCTGTTGCTTGGTGACCATATCACGGATTTCACGCATTTTACGCCACATGGGAGCCATTGACGGCTTCTCTATGGACGGAAAGACCCGCATTGTGAGGTACGCTCGAGGTGGCGACTGTGCAACTGAAAGCCGTTGGTCGAGTGTGATAATTACGTGCGACTTATGTGACTGTGGGACGCGGCAATGTTCTACGCATGTTCTGAACGTGGGATACTTGGACTTTGTAAGGAATGGCCTGGTGCTGTACCAACACCTTTACCGATAGGGTGTAGCCATCTCATGAGTGCAAGATGTTGCAGTCTTGTCGGAGATAGAGCTGCCTGCTGTTTGTTTGGTGATGCTTGTGAGTATTGCTTGATACAGTCACAAGTTGTGACTGTATCAAGCAAGTTTGTGCACTTGATTGTCATTGCTCTATCGAGAATTGATGAGAGGGGCATGGTCAGGTAGTGTCATGTGGCAAAATACTGTCGACATCAAACACTGGACCGCACCTAGATGAGGCGTTGACACCTAGATCAACGCTATTGTGCCCAATGTCTTCGACTACAAGTCAGCACAGGGTGCAACTGGTCACTGAATTCCAAGAGGAGACTTTCAGTGCACGAACCGGCTTCATTTCGTTGAAGTGGCACTATGACCTGTCGATCTGAACCAGTGAAACTTGTCGATCAAAACTTGTGATTTTTTCATGAGGTATTAGCCATTTCACTCGAGTTATTCCTCCCAACTCGTCTATATAGTTGATGAATTCACTGCATCATTGCAATATCCTGGTACGCATTGGCGATGTTTCTCAGTTGATAGTGGAGAGCTACTGCCGACGGACGTTCGGACGGATGGAACGATACACACTTGAGAATGAGGTCACGGATCTCCGGCGGACAGTCATTCTCAATCGTTGGTTTGATAGCGTCTGTGCTCACCAAGAGCGCAATCTTCGCATCGGTGAGAGCCTCATCTTCTGATCGGTGGCTGTTGTATGGATGGCCACACGTGTCCATCTCGCTGAGAACGATGCCAAACGAGAAAATGTCGGCGCTTTCCGAGTACCGTTCGCCCTGTAATACTTCGGGTGCGATCCACGCTGTGGTGCCCATGCCTCCGGTCATAGTCGACTCGTTGGAGGTTTCTCGCGAGATACCAAAGTCACTGAGCTTGGCTTCCCAGTCTTGGTTCATAAGCACATTGCGGGACTTGATGTCGCGGTGGATGATCGTCGGGTCGAACGAGTGCAAGTACACAAGCGCCTCCGCCATATCCAACGCGATATCAACTTTGGTTCGTGGTAGAGAATCATCGCCGACCCATGAGAACGTTCGACGGCTATCTTTTTCTTGATGTTTTGCCCGGAGCAGTGTGGTCAAGTCACCCCGAGGCATGTATTCCACGACCAGAGACAAATCCATGAGGTTCGTCCAAGCTAAACCGATGAAATGAACGATCTTCGGATGATCCATGCGGGCATACAAGCGGATTTCATCCATGAATCGACGCAACAAGTCTTTTGACATGGCCTTGGGCAAAATCTGCTTGACCACAACGCGCTGACCGTACAGATGAGCGAGATGCACGACACCGAAGCCACCGCTTGCGAGCTCCTCCTGGATCACAATGTCTTCGATTGGTAGCCGGTAAGGTATCAAGTCCTCGTCGTTCCTTACATCATTGCTGAGATAACCATCACTAGATGGTGGAGGGAGTGAAAGCGTGGTGCCAGTGCCATCAGTGGCGACACTGGCCGGGTCCTTACTTGTATGTAATGCCATGAATCCGTCGCCATGAGAATTGCGTCGGCGCTTTTGCTGGCGTCGACGATACAAGATAAAGCCCACGATAGCGAGAATAACAACTATGACGCCTGCAACAATACCGCCGATCAACCCTGCATTGGAGCTTGAGCTGTTGTCTGTGATCGTAATGACTGTAGTTCCAGATCCACCATTCTGTGTGGTACTTCCAGTGCCTGTAGTGCCTCCACTGGTACTAGAAGCAGTACTGCTTGTGGTGGAGCTAGCTCCAGTAGCAGAAGATGCTGAGTCATCACTGCTATTGGTCGGATACAAGCTCGAAAAGGATACGTCTACAAAAATCGACAGCAACACAGCAAAGGTGTCAGTCGATGTAATAGAGCTTACAGAGAATCACAATTGAGTCTTACCATCAAGAACACAAGCAGATATGTCGTCTGAAATCGCACTGACAGTGCCAGACATGCTAGTGCAGTCATCTGAATCGACGCTGGTGGTAAGGCTCAACTGTGCACTCTTGAGTACATCGACATCGGACTGGCGCACGACGAAGCTTGTGACCGTCGTTCCGCCCAATGTCCTGAATTAAAATGAAGACAAAGAGTTAGTGATGTCAACATTGACGCTTCATAGTATGAAACGAAATTCCGTACAATGTCTTGAGCTTGGTTGGGAACGTCACACCCACAATCTCAGTAATTCGGCAGTCACTGCACTCT
Source organism: Phytophthora palmivora (assembly GCA_008079305.1). Taxonomy (NCBI): domain Eukaryota; phylum Oomycota; class Peronosporomycetes; order Peronosporales; family Peronosporaceae; genus Phytophthora; species Phytophthora palmivora. Next base: position 87,310 of record VOQZ01001731.1, on the reverse strand, counting down.
CTATTGTCCAGTGCACAAGCAAGCGTTAGAATAAAACCAATGGACATCTCACAAATGAAACACTCACAGGTACTGTAGACTATCGGGGAACACTGCGCCTTTCAGCGTCGTGAGCTGTTGATTTCCATTGAGATACAAATTCTGCAACGACGACGAGAATCGAAATTTTGCTAACGAGTCGATCGAGTTCTTGCGTAGATACAATCTCTGCAAATTGTCAGGGAAATCCGAAGCACTTGTCGAAGTAAGTGCATTGAGATCCAACGTCCTGTCATCATCAACACCACACAATCCTTAGCAAATCCACACCACACATACCAACTAGTGAAAGATCTCGATCAAAATCTTCAAAACTACATACAACAGTAGCATACTCGACGGGAACTCCAACCCACTCAACGATGTCAATTGGTTGCTCGTGAGATCCCTACACAAATCCACTGAGTCAATAATCGACCAATTCGAGATATGATGTTACTATGACGTACACTTCCGTCACCGACGTCCCCACTGCCTTGAACGTCTTGATCTTGTTATTCCACAGCCACCTACACACCTTCTTATCAGTCGTTTATCTCTCATAACCAGTCCTCATAACGTACAAACTCGCAACTGCCGGGTAACTCTCGACCACTTCGATATCGACGTAGCTGGCATTGATTCGATATTCGCCTGGGTTTTCCGATCCCGTCGCGTCGATCGTAACTTCATCACAGTCGGAATTTTTCACGAGGATAGCCACATCATCCGCTCCATCGGCTGCCGCAGCTAATGTGACTTTGGACGGTGGTGCGATTCCTGACTCGGGACAGGTCGTCGCTGCGTGGAATCCTCGAGCTATTGCCGATAGTGTGGCAATCCAACTCCACAGTCTCATGACTTCACTCGTTTCGAAATACCTCCAACGTTTTTAACGGATTGCGGAATATCGGAGACTGCCCTCGACCACCGTAGAAGAGCAGGTTTTAAGTGTAGGTAACAACTGACCACGAGCTCAGTCACGATGGGCACGAAGTCAGTGTTCGAACAGATGCAAAATGCCTACCAGTTGCACCTGATGTAAACTAGACAGGACAGATGCTGAATAATAGGAGACTATGATTTAGCTTTGCTGCTATCATTTGGTGAGGCAACTGGTGTAGGATATCATACTATGATTCATAGGGTGCGATCGTGTGAGTCTCGCAAGTCTACGCTGCTGCCACGTACTTACGTGTAGTTTCTCTTCAACTTGGTACTAAATCGCTATACTGGTCAATGATAATTCTATTTCGCACTTGTTACACTGCGCTGGGCCTCAATTCCCCACGCCATCGCCTTTCATACGCGACACCATTCATCACACATAATACTGCACATGATCCCGCCGTTCGTTGGACAGCAGAGCAATGTCGTCGTCTTCCACCAACATAATAAGCGGTTCCGATTGTTTTCGGTATTCTTGTCTGTGAGGTCGACGTGATGGTTTGCTGCTGTTTCGAGGTGCCGACATTGCTCGATTTGCCATTCGACCGGTAGTTGCCAAATCGTCCAGTGCAAGTTCGAGGTTACGCAACTCGAAATGAAGTTGCAACGCAGACGGTCGATTCTCGGGGTTTGCGTCCAAGCACTTGTCAATCAGATCCCGTACACTAATTGGGCAGTCGGGGCTCAATGATGGCTTCAATTTCCCTGCACTCACTAGCACTGCAATACGGGCATTCGTGTGCTTGATATTACCCCCACGGTTATCATCGGTCGGGACACCCTCGGAGTACGGACGTCGACAAGTGTCCAATTCACTCATAATCACACCAAACGAGTACACATCTGCCTTCTCAGAATACCGTTCACCACGTAGCACTTCCGGTGCAATCCACGAAATCGTACCAATCTCGGCAGTCATTGTCTGGTCTTCTGTGAGCTCGCGACTCACACCGAAATCCGTCAGCTTGGCTTCCCACTTTTCACTCATCAAGACGTTGTTCGGTTTGAGGTCTCGATGGATCATAGGACTTTCAAATGAATGCAGATACACTAGCGCTTCTGCGATATCCAGCGCTACGAGTGACTTGCATTTGAGACCACCTCGTTCGGATTTCGTTGAGCGGAACCAGCCGTAGGAATCACGAGCGAGCGGGTCCCGAGTCTCACGTTTCAACTGTTTTTGGAGGAGAGTAGCGAGATCACCGTTAGGCATGTACTCGAACACTGCAGATAAATCCATGAGTGAGCTAAATGTGAAGCCGATGAACGTCACGATCTTAGGGTGATCAAGTGAAGAACACGTCCGGATTTCGTCCATGAAATCATTGAGCATTCGCGGATCACGGGCACGCTCTGGTAAAAGCTGCTTTGTGACCACCATCTTGCCACGGAAGCTGGCCTTGTATACAGCACCGTAACCTCCTTTCGCTATCAACTTACCACGCACCACTTCTTCGTGCATTAAGCGGAAATGCCGCATGTCTTGGTCCGTGCGAATGTCATTGTCAAGATTTTTGGACGAAAGCGGTAATGCCGAGTGGGTTGAAGAGTTCATGGTGCTACCCATTCCTCGATACTTGCTGTTGACAACCGTCTCATCTAGCTCGGAGCTCATTTCTGCCTCCATGTTCCCCGTGTTCAACGTACGATCGAAAAATGTGTGAGCTGTGGGGTTGGTTTTGGTACGGGCTTCAGCCACAGATTGGAAAACGGAACTCCTGTCATCTGTGTAGTCTTTGAATTTCTCGTTTGCACGGCGATGACGGAATACAAGATAACCCACTGCACCGCCGATCACTACCAAGAGTAGCGCAGCACCTGAAATCATTGCCACCAACATCCATCCAGATGACGCGGTTGTGTCGGGACCAGGCTCGATAGGCTGAGTGCCATTTGGTGGAAGTCCGGGAGAACCGCTCGAGTCGGATGCTGAGATAACATATTTGCTATTGTACAGTGCATCGGGCAGCACGCAGACAGGAACGGTTTGCACCTCTTGTTTCGTAGCACTTGAGTCGCTGCAGCTCGTACTTGAGACAGTTAGTTTGAACCATCCAAGACCTACCAGAAGTGGCATGGTCGAATTGGCAACCTCAAAGTTCTCGACTGTGCTTCCTTCTAGGTCGAGAGACGTCAATGAACCAGAGGATGGCAATGTCACGCCTGATAATTTCTCGACGTCACAGTCAGCGCACGAATAAACCTGAAGTTGTGAAGGCATCTTCCATTTCGAGAGATCGTGAATGGTATTCTGACTCGTGTCAAGCCCCACTAGAGTATCGCTGAACGTAAAGCTGGTCAAAACCACAATGCCGTTGTTCTTCAAAGACAACGTCGTAGCAGTATCCGGGATTTCACCACTGTCGAGACCCCTAATTGAGTTGTTGTCCAAAATCCTGTAGATAAACAGCAATCGAAATGAGCAAACATTTCTCGGTTCATGAAGCATAACGCATCAAACGTACAGCCTATTCACACTGCTCGGGATTGATAAAGCATCTAAGGCGCTAAGACCATTCGATGACAAGTCTCTGTTAATCCAACAAGACGAAGTGTTAGCTCCCACGAACAGCAAAATTCAGGAATACCACGTACAACGTCTTGACTGTAGCCTCAGTGTCTTCATAGATAGTGGTGACCTGGTTTCCTGATAATACGACCGTAGTCACGTCCGGGAAGCTCGCGATTGCTTCGATTCCCAAATTACTGGCATCGATCGTGTTTGTTCCGTTGCTAGATGTGGAGCTGATTGTCACGACCGTGCAGTTTTGATACACAACTTCAGCGTTTGAAGGAGGATTTTCACTCCGTCGCAAGGTGGCGAGTGTCGGAGCTGGTTTCTCACATGCGTTCGTGTTGTAAACTTGAGCTGTAGTCGGATGAACCAAGGTCGCCGAAAGCACGAAAAGCACCGCGAGTCCGCGTTGGCGTGACCGTCTCATTCTACGTCCCCTCCACCGACCAACGTAGACACCTACCGAGATCACGTTCGAATAGTAAACTGAGTGCTCGGTTTTTGATGCACGACACAATGCACAGTCCGGTCCCCATCCGAAAGCGCTCTCCTAGCATTTCCCAAGCGATTTGCACCATTGTTACATCGGACAGCAGTTCGAACGGTTCCACCTGAAAAATGCTTTCAACGAGCTTTCACAACACCAGGCGGAGCCATGCAACGCTCGGAGTTTCCAGCCGAAAAGAATTATGTAGCGTTCATGCAAATTTCAAACGCCTGAGATCAACACAACGCAGTTCTCCGTTGCTCGAAAGTCGAAACACGGAGAACCAGTTGCTAATGCAACGATTTGCCGCAGCATACAGCGCAGTCGGCTGGATGTCTAGATTGCAGAGGTTTACCGCAACGAGAATCATAGAGCTATCAAAATTTCTTTATTAAATAACTTCAAAGGCACGTATGCACTCGATATCGACAGGTTTCCAGTCGTCAAGCTTGGTTCTTGGGTTTTCATCCGCTGAAGGCTTAGGATGAAGGTCGGAATGGACGGTGACCTGAATGACTCGCACCCATACTGCTCGCTTTGGACTGTGTCCGCGTCATGCGTCTAGCCGATGCCAACAACTCTTCCTCACCAAGCTCCAAGTTGCGTAGTTCATAGTGAATTTGTAAAGCTGATGGACGATCCTCTGGGTCGAACGCCAAGCATTTGTCCACCAAGTAGCGCACGCTGCGTGGACAATCTGTGTGTACCTCGGGTCTTAAAGTACCAGCACTAACCAACACAGCAATGCGAGTGTTTGACGTCTTGTTGTTGCCACCGCGATTGCTTTCGCCTGGAATGCCCAATGAATATGGTCGACGACATGTATCCAGCTCGGTCAGAATGACACCGAACGAATACACATCTGCCTTCTCGGAATAATGTTCACCACGCAGCACTTCCGGGGCAATCCAAGACACGGTGCCGATCTCGGCAGTCATCGTCTGGTCTTCATCTAATTCACGACTAATTCCAAAGTCCGTTAGCTTTGCTTCCCACGTATCACTCAACAGCACGTTCTTCGGCTTGAGATCACGGTGAATGATCGGACTCTCGAAGGAATGCAAGTACACCAAGGCTTCTGCAATGTCGAGTGCAATGAGCGACTTGCACTTGAGGTTTTCACCCTCTCCGACCGAGTGGAACCAACTGTAGCCGTCCCGAGCATATTCGTCGCGAGTTTCACGTTGCAATTGTTTCTGCAACATGGTGCTCAAATCACCACGCGGCATGTACTCCATGACCATGTTGATGTCGAGCATAGAGCTCCAGGTCACACCAATAAAGTGCACAATCTTGGGATGATCTAATGTTGAGCATAAGCGAATTTCGTCCATGAAGCTGTTCAACCAACGCTTGTCACGTGCGCGTTCTGGAAGGAGTTGCTTCGTCACCACCTTCTCGTTCTGGAATGTGGCAAGGTAAACAGCACCGTAGCCACCCTTGGCGATCAGCTTCCCACGGACGACTTCTTCTTGCAGCAACCTGCACTGCATGATGTCGTCGTCCTTCCGAATATCGTTTATCACGATGTTAGCTGATGAATCGCTCATCATTCCTTCTGGTACGGAATCCGTTCGACCAGTTCGTGACATGCCTGTCAAGTGGCCCGGCATGTACTTTGTCGCCTTCGACGATGACGAGGCATCTGGGTCAAAGTCTAGGTTCTCAGCTTCCTTTAGTTCTTCGTCTCGAACCTTTTGTCTGCGACGGTAAATGACGAAGACAACACCTCCGAGAATACAGGCCATCATTGCTCCAAGACAGATCATAGCCAACATCATCCAGTTGCTAAGACCACCACCGCCACCCCCACCTTCACCAACTCCAAGTTCACCACCGCTTCCAGCATTGGAGGATTCTGATCCTCCCACGAGGTATTTGGCGTCGAAATAGCCGTCCGGAAGTACACAAAGGTTCATCGAGCGAGCAACTAGCGAAGTAGCATGACTGTCACTGCAGTTAGCTCCGATTGTCGTAACCACGAGATCGTCTACAGCCTCGAGAACAGCAACACTTGAGTTGGCAATCTCAAATGTTTCCACGTTGCTTCCTGTCAAGTCGAAAGTTGATAGCGACATCGTTGTAGGGAAAACCACTCCAGCAATGATCTTGATCCCGCAGTCCTGGCACCTGAACGACTGCAAACTGCTGGGCAATTGCCAGCTAGAGAGTTTCGTCATCGCATTGTCGCTCAAATCGATGTACTCGGCCTGGTCACTCACGACGAAGCTCTGCAAGGATGTGATACTGTTGTTTCGGATCGACACCGACGTCACGGTATCTGCGAGATCGCCTTCCGACAAGGTAGAAATCTCGTTGTCATCCATATTCCTGTCCATCAAAACCACACATTAGTCCCCGTACACACAACATATAATTGATGACAGCCTTACAAGACGGTGACACTACTGGGAATTGAGATGTTGCCGAGGTCTTTGATGCTGTTACCAGATAAATCCCTACAAACGAAAAAATGTTAGCATATTCTCTAAGATGACAAGGATAATGACCACGTACAGCGTGGAGATAGTGGTGTCATCATCTTCGTCAATCGATACAATGTTGTTTCCCGATAAATCTCTGTTGACAACATAAAGTCATTCATCTCATCCAGACATCGCCGTCAAGTATCGACGATACGTACAACGAGTTGATCTTCGGGAAGCTTTTAACAGTCTCGATTCTTTGTCCAGAGGCATCCATAGACATCGTGCCGTCACTTTGACTGTCTGCACGGATGGTCAAAATGGCGCAGTCCTTGTAAATGACATAAGCTGCACTAGTCGACGACGCGCTTTGTGTTAACGTAATTTGCGTCGGTGGAGACGCGAGACATTCTTGACGCTGCGTCTTGAGCGCCGCTAAACTGGCTGCACTGTTGCTTCCAGACGAGTCCGACGTAGCTGAATCCGATGAACCACTCGAAGTGATCGACCCCCCCGAACTTGTCACCACCTGTATCGCCATTATCATCGCGAGCATGCGATTCCGCCATCTGCTTCTCGCCATTTTCGATCCAAGGTCTCCGATAAACCTGATTGTCCTTCTCGCACCTGGTTAATGACCTCTAGTCGGATGAATTCCTCGCTTGGCCAGCAGGTTCTCGGTGAAGCGAGAGCAAATGTGCGCTGAAAAATACTGGAGCGGGACCAGACTCACAGTCAATTGCGAACTGCACGAGGATAGTCGAGTCCGCTGCACCAGCTGGGATCGGTCAAACTCGCTCCGACGTGTAAAAGACTGCTCTCCCCATCCGAGGCGCCCTCCTTCTCGACGTCTATGCGCTTGAATTCCCGCAGAGACACAGCGTTGGTGCTGCTGATTGAAACTAGAATTGTTGAGTGGCTGGTGCTTGGACGATCAATTCGATTCCACGCTACACGTGCATTTTCAAAATGGTTCATGCTAGCAATGCACAATGAACTCCATCCTGTCCTGACGTCGAGAATGAAGGAGACGACAATAATTTGCAGTAAAATTTACGTTCCATGTCTGCAATGCACTTGATGCTTCATTCCAAACGAGCATCTGCTACCACTTCAAGCAGAACAGGTCTGATCGGGTGTACATGTACCAGGGCTTATTCAATAGTCAGTGGACGTGGCACTTCCAGCAGCTACACTGAATGACTTTGGTACTCCAATATGGTATCTACGCTGACGTGATAGACGTTGATCTGTCGAGAGGCTGGCGAGCGTAGGTGAATTCAATGCATGTGGCAATTGGAGGTCATCGCGAAAGAAATCACCCACAAGCTATTGCTACATGTATATGGTCACTTACTGTGACTGCAGCTAAGTCAATGCTAGTATTAGTCTCACCTGAACATCAACAATAGCAGTGAAATACAAGGCGTGGAACTTGGTAAAATAACAACGAGCATACCATTCAACATCGAAAACACCCGCGAAACTTGCATATTTTCTACTTCAGGATGCAACAAGTTGCTCAACTTTCATTCTCCATGCTTGTCAAGAGTTTCACGGGCGGGTTGGATGCGTATTGTGTCGTCAACTTTCGCTGTTGTTGCTTGTGAATGACGGCACATCTGAAAGCGGAGTCAGTGAGTGTCGACGGACTGATGTACGTCTTCGAAACGGTTGGGGTTTTGCAGTGATTTCACTTTCATCTGCTTCCTCTGGCTCAGGACGTGGTCGACGAAGTTTCTGCGGGGGTGGTTGCTGATTCTTCTTGAGTGCTGCAGTTGACTTGTACGGAGACTGTGGGTCGAAGTGGCCGCCTCTGGGACTCCATACGCGCGATCCTAAGGCGATGTTTTTATCATAGCTGGGAACGGGGCTATCGTTGAGAAGCTGGTTGCTGCTTGAGCTGGACGTGTCGGGTGTCTCGGTTCCTCGTCGACGTGGAGACCCGAGTCGAGTATCAGTGGCGTTTGAAGGCGAGAAGCTTGACGTGTTGGATTGTGGTGGAGACAACGTTCCATACATGGAGGTTACGCTACCACTGCTATCACGATTGACATCGAACAGCAGCGTAGTATCCTCACGCGAACGGCGAAGTAGTTCGTCCGAGCCATACAAATCTGGAGTCGTATAAGATGTAACAGTGTCTGCACAATCTTCCTCCTCCTCGTACCCCACGAAATCACAGAGATCAACCGAGCCAGCCGAGTCCGAAGAAACCTACGTGAATATGACGTTGACAAAAGTTAGAACTGCAACATGCAATAATGGTTGCCACAATAACAACGTACTGAGCTTGTAATTCTTCGATGGCAGGTCACTACTGTAGTCGCGGTGGATGCGATGCTTTCATCGGATGTTCGCAGCTCATTTTTCTTGAGAGGACTAATACTCGCACCCTGAATCTTGCTCATACTTGGACCAAACGTCCGTGCTGAGGTCTTCCGTCGCCCCTTCCAATCATGGTGTTGTGGTTGGTCAGGTTTATCTTCAAAACTGTTGAGACGTACTCGAGAGGCTCGTATGGCGGCAGTAAGTCGTGGACTCGGTCGTATAGCACGTTGTTCGGTGATGCCGAGTGAGAGCGATGGGAATAACGCTAGCTTGTCCGGATCAATGTCTGCCAGCGATTTATTCACATTCTTGATAGGAGACAAAGGCGCCGGTGGCGTGGACGACCCAGAACGATGTTTGTTGTCGTTCGACGAGACTGGCATAAGATTCTGCCTCATCCACTCTTCCTGCTGCTGTTTGAGAAGTAGTTCTTCCTCGAATTTGTGTTGCAAAATGGTCTGCAGTGACTCCTGTTGCTTTAAAATATCTCTCTGTGCCACAGGTGACGCTGGTGCCTGGAATTCCAGTGCTTTGGGGGCAACACGAGGTACGTTTGTCTTCGCAACACTTGCTGGAGCAGCCGCAGCCATCTTTTTGGATACTTGAATACGAAGATCATCCCGTCGTGAGGTCGGTCGAGCACCCGTACTAATTGGTGGTGGCGGAACTCCTGCTATCAAGCCTGTCCCAGGAGTAGGCAAACTATTTGGCGGTTGGTGAAAGAGATTATGGCGGTGTCGCAAAGAAGACGGTGATACAGTCGGCGAACTCGAATATTCCAGTGGTGGTGGACGTGCAGTCGTTCCTGCTTCATCAAGATGAAGTTGTGGTGGCATCTCAGAGCCTTGAATAAACCGCGTATGAGGTCGATGGAATGATTGGGGATGTCTCTGTTCGTCCAACGGTGGTGACGGGGCTCTCTTTGTCATTAACGTCGTTGTAGCAATTGAGTTCCTCTTCCTCCTCCACCTCGTACCAGATACCGGTGACGCCGTATATTCCGGAGGCGTGGCCATTGGCTCCACCGCAATGGCTCCAGGTTCAAATCCAGGTCCGGACGTTTCAATCCGTAGTTGTCGTTGCTTTACCTGTTGTGTTTTCGACATGACTGTCGACCCCCATGGAGTCGAAGCTCGACGTCGTGCCATTCTAGCGGCACTACGAGCACTCACTTCACCCTCTTGATTCGTACTAATTGGTGATATTTCCTCTTTCTCTTGTGTCTCATCTTGTGGATCTTGAGATTTCCCCATTTCAAGACTCAATTGAATCTCCGTTCCTCCTAATTTCAACGTATCTCCATGATGCACGACTACTGCATCGTTATGAATTTTCTGTTCCCCATTGAGCATTGACCCGTGTTTGCTATGATCACTGTAGACCCAAACACTGAGTCCGGATGTGCGTTCCAATGTCCCATGAGCTGCGTCCACGTCCGGATCGTCCTGAAGCTTGAAACCTGCTTGAAAGCCTGTACCCAGCACGATTCCATTGGATTTCACAGGAGATAACGGATCCGTCATATGATCTTCATTGTTGTCGGACGGCCGATGCATTCGCAGTATGATCTTCGATAGGGAAGCGGACGGCATGGCCCCCTACGTCTGGAAGAGCTTGAGAGGTGTGGATGGAGGGTATTGAAGGACCTGAAGCGGTTGAAGAGATGCTAACGTCCGACGGGTCGTTGAATAATGTTTTTTTGAAGTGACCTTTGAACTCATTTGACATTTGTATGGATGGGTTGATATGACAGTGATATGACACTGATAAGTAAGTCTTGTGACTTTGATATGATTTTGTACTACAAACTACGCTCTACTAAACTAGATGTACACAAATTTCATGGGCACTGGTTCGAGAAGCGCATCCGCCTCCTATGTTCTATCAAGTAGAATTTTGTTCCTTCATAGCATTATCAAGAGCGTCTTCTTTACATTGGCGGTTGTTTCGGTAAAGTCCTTGCCGTGGTTGAAGAAGTACCAAAAGGATCACCCTTAGTGGAAATCTTCAACTGAGGTACATGTTTCGATTTACTAGTAGTTGGAGATGTGTTAACGAAAAAGTGGTTGCGACAGCATTTTACAGTAACGTCACGAGTCGTGATGCTAAATGTAAAATAATTTGATTTTGAAGTAAGTGGCATCAGTGTCGTCGTGCTCAATAAAGCAAAGCGTTGTGGATGCAATGACCACTTTCTATGATTGCAAGACTTTCACGAATAGAAATTCTTTAGCGAAAAACACACCGAAAGATTAACTTTTGTTTTTTCAGTGCACCTCCGAATTCGAAGACGATGTTTTCTGTGACCGCGATCACCACCACCGTTGTGCTTCTCTTTTTTGCTGCTCGCACGAATGCTCATGGCTACCTCAAACAGCCCGAGCTGAGTTGGGTTGATGACCCGAATAGTGAGTATGTTGTCCTGATCGACAACTACTGGGACATCGGATCAGGAGGTGACCAATGTGGCCTCTTCAAGACAATGGCGGCGGAGAAAGGAATGTCTGTGCGCGATGTGGTCTTAGACATGGTCAAGGACAAGAAGTGCGGAAATACACGGAAGAATTTCTGGCGGGTCTTATTTCGGTCAGGTCATAGATTTGGTCAAACCGCACTTTCTTTTTGAACAGACGATTGGATCTCGTTTGCTGTCAGATGCGATGTGTAAGCTTTCTACTTCACTTCTCCTTTTGATCGAAGCTACACAAACACGTCCCCGAGCACCTAACTAACCATGAGCAAGGCTAAGAGCGTTGTCTCAAAGAAGACCACGAAGACTAAGCGGCCCCAGCGGAAGACATCCTCTTCAATGCGGCCACAAACCAACCGTCAGCTGGCAATGCAGTTGTCAATTCCAGCATCGACAGCCCCGTCAATTCCAGCATCGACAGCCCCGTCAAGCCCAGCATCGACAGCCCCGTCAAGCCCAGCATCGACAGCCCCGTCAAGCCCAGCCTCATCCACGTCATTATCTCCAGCACTTGGTCCACTGGCAGATATGCTGGCACCATTCACGGTAGCACCGACCCCCTCTCCACCGACGTCGCCGGCGACAAGTTGCTCGACGCGGAACGAATCATCTTTGACTGAAGCCTCGTCACCATGGCTGCTAAGGGCTGTCCGCCGCACAACCTTCTCGCAACCGGCATCACCGAGTTCGTCAGTGTCCACCTTGTTGATAGAATCGCCGGTGGCGACGACCCATGACATGCTATCACCTCCACCTAGCTTGATGACAATGGAAGCTACAGCTGCTGCACCCAACGGTGAGCCTGAACGAACGAAGTTTAAGTCGGTCATTCGCTTAAATGGTTTCCAGTACACGAAGGCAGCATCTACGTCAAAAAAGTCACGTATCGCTGCAGCTTTTACCGGCGTCAGGAAAAGTGCAAAGGACGAGTGGAATTCACGGTGAAGGACATGGCATTCACCAACTTTCGCCCTCACATTTGTCAGCTTGGCGTTGTCGTAGCGGATGTTCGTAATGTGGAGCGTGAAATGAAAGATGCTGTTGATGATTTAGTCTTGCAGAATCTGTCAATGCCAGCCGAACGTGTATGGGAACGCGTTCGTGACGAATTCTATTCTTCCAATGATGTTGCTGTACAAGGTCTTAGCCGCGAACAGGTGCGCCGACGGGTCTACAAAACCCGGCGAGAGTATTTCGGTGGATCTATGCATGGACTTGTTGAAGTTCCCCCCTTATCGTTGGTTCAAGGCTCAACAATGAATTTCTTCCAGTTTCATCGAGTGTACACTCAACAAACCAAGGTTGAGCGCCTCATCGGATGGGGCCATCCCGAAATCATCGACAAGCTTAAGTACAAAGGCGTCACCCTTTTTGTGGACGGCACGTTTAGGTGCGTGCCACGACCATTCTACCAATGCGTCGTAATAATGGCCCATGACCAAGCTTCAGACTGCTTTCTACCTGCGTTCTATGTGCTGTGTAGCTCCAAAGATTCGGACATGTATTGGAATGTGATTGACCACGTCATTCAAGCTACAGATCAAAAGCTTGATCCATCCAAGGTAATCTGTGACTTTGAGGCAGGTTTGATCAAAGCTGTGTTGACACAGTTTCCCGATGCCAATGTTTGTGGATGTTTTTTCCACTTTAAGCAGGCATTGGGAAGACGAATGAAAAAACTTCGCATTCCTGAAGGTGAAATCAAAATCGCAATGGCTCCTGGTGGTGTAGATCTTTTAGCAGTGATTGATAAGGAAAAGGTGGCTGTGGAAGGAACTTGTTACGTTCGTAAACTTATCCGCGAGAAGTGCACTGAGCTAGGCTTGGTATACTCGCACCGCAAGTGGGAAAGTTTTTGGAGCTATTTCAATAAGCAGTGGGTTCGTCGTTATGCTCCGGAGCTGTGGAATGTGGACGGAATGCAAAAGCAGATTGTCGCCAGAACGAACAACCCCCTCGAACGCTTTAATAGAGAGCTGAATGGAAAGTTTGGACCGCACCCAAGCCTTCCCGTGTTTGTAGCAGGTATTGAGGCCCTCGCGCGTCGCCATGTCCAAGTCCTTCATGACATTCCTGCGAAACGGGCGAAGTCACCTCGTCGGCGCGAGAAGTACATGCTACCAAAGAAGGTAGCTCTTCCTGATAAGTAGAGAGTGTAGATACAGCTGAGGTAACACGAATAAGTAGAGTGCCATCACAAAGTTGTCAATCTGCAACGATTACACTGCATGGCTGAGCATGCGCTAGCACTGAGCCGCGCATGCAGCAGCGCTAGCACTGAGCCGCGCATGCAGCAGCGCTGAGCAGCGCACAAATGACCATGCACTCGCCGGTTGACGAGGTATGACCCGCGGTCACCATGTTTTGGTCTGGTCTTGCGATTTGGTCATAAAACCGGTTTGATCAAATCCGAGACCAGACCCAAATAAGACCCGCCAGGGAGGCAACCAAATACACTCGCCGACGTTGACCCAAAGCCTGTCCCAGCTGACGGAAAAGCAATTTGGGTTGGCGGTGAAGGTGGTGGAGGGTTCACGCACAGGGTACGATTTGCAGTGTGTAAGATGCGGAGCTATCAACTGTACTAATTCATTTTTGTAGGGTCCCTGCGAGCTCTACATCGATGACAAAATGGTTCTCCACAGTGATGATTGCTCGGAAGACTATCCGACGGATGGCGGTGCCAAAATGTCTGAGATGCCCGTGGATTTCTCCTCTTGCAATGGCAAATGCATCTTCACCATCTACTGGTTGGGCTTTCAGAACGAACAGTGGCAAGCTTACAGTGAGGCGATTTATTGTTGTGACGTATTGGAATGGTTGTTAACTTTCCGCGGTTATATGTATGAACAGTCAATTGTGTTCCTCTATCGGGAAGCGGATCGTCAACACCAACGACGAGCTCTTCGGATGAGAAGACGCCTACGGCAGGTTCATCGACCGAAGGACAAAAGGATGAGAAACAGGAGGAAAAGGAAGACGAGCAACCCCCTGCCAACGAAAACCCTCCGACGGAAGGTTCAACCGCATCAACTGCCGAGTCTGAGACTCCAGAAACCATGACTCAGGCTGAGGCTCCGTCCACTGAGACGGAGCTTAACTCGCCATCCAAGTGCACTCCGTCGCGCCGTCTCAGCAAAAAAACACTACGAAATGATTCGTGAGTCACCAATGGTGACAGGCTGTTGCTGACTGATCATGACTTGCATGTGTAGTGTTATCATTTGTCTTGAAATCAAAAGTTTGCTGTTTCTCCGAGTCTCCTGTAGTTATTACAGTGGCAACTGCTCTATTTGCCCTTAATCCTGTCGTGAATGCTTGCAGCTTAGAATCATGTAATCGTGTCCTTGTCATATCCGAGCGTCAGAAGTGCACTAAGATTTGCATCTCCCCTGTGTCTTAATTATTTTTTTTCGCAGTGACTTGGGTACAGCTTTCCATTCAAGCATCCATCATCGTTCACACTTAGCCATCACAGGTTTGGCACAACAAGTGTTGTACTCGTCTCAAGATACCATGTCCTATGCACGTAATTTTTGCTGTTGAAGTTTTGCTGCGAGCTTTCATACATCCTTTTTCACCATTTGCTCACAAGGCATGGTTATTTGATTGCCGATTGCCGTCAGGTACGCGTTGAAGTTAGTTGTCGGCGGTCAGAGTTTGACGTGCAATAAATAAGCGTTGTTTTCGTGCCACAGTCAGCAGTTCTATCTTGCTGCCTGACTTATCTGTCATTATTGCTATAGGTTCCGCTCTGCACCACATTCAAGTGTGCTTTTCATCCGAGATTCGGTTAAACTAGGCTGGAGCATTGCAATACTTTAACCATCCCTCATGTAATGCCAACAAACCGACTACATATCTGCTGTAGCCCAAGAAAACAGTCTCGAACTACTTCAATCAGTTCAACTACGTGCGAAAAACCCGGTAGTACTTCAACACCAGCGTTTCTCAGTCGTGTGCGAGTGACAAGCAGGCTGTTGCTTCGTTCCATACATTTCTGCTCCAAGCAGCTAGCCACCATGCAAAAGCTCGCAAGTATTCCACGTCAAGTGGGTTTGTGTCTATAGCAGTGCTAACCAGAATGACTGTACTCCAAATTTGAAGTAATCGGCGTTGTATTGTTCTAGCCAATACTTTAAGCTGCTTATACTAACAAACTTTCTCCCGTCGCCGTCAGGTAAAGTTGCGTGACATGGTCTCGTCACCATGCAAAGCTACCAGTCGATCGTAGGCCTTAGCGGCGTCCACGGGCGTCCAGAAATCGCCGCCTGTGATCGTGCGGCCATCCACCTCCAGCTCGGCGCTGTACTTCTTGATCTTAGTGGCGTTGAAGCGCACACCCAGAAATTCATTGGCCGCCTCGTTCTCCGTCTCTGCAACATGCACATCCTCCACGTTGCAGCTCTTGGTGATACTTCGCATCGCTGATGTCTGTAGTGGGCGCACCAGTTTGACAAGTGACACTTGGCTCTGTAGTCTGAGACCACGACGCACAAGCTGAGAGTTCATATTGTACTTGTGTCTTGCTTAGTTCAGTTAAGAAAGGGTAGCTACTGCTATCTTTGCTAGACGTCCAATTGCGTAATGAGCAGCAACAATGTCGGCGGTGGCATGAGTTCACTTCAAGACAACTGCATCCTATCGCCGAGATGACGTGGGGGCAGAGTGACGCGCTTCAACTACAGTAGATTAGCCAATGGTTATACTGTACATTTGATCTAGTCTACGCCTTTTGACGTATGATTTACTGTATGATTCATATGAGAATCATATGATACGACATTTGGAAGCCGACTTTATCGTCATTTTTCGGCTAAGTCCGATTCAGAAAGCAATTATTGTCAATAGACCCCTTTCGGACGGGTGTTGGTTGTTGATTGTTGGTTAGAGCAGCATAAAAAAGACGATCAATAAAGCGGTTACTTATTGATCCAACAAATGCCATCGGATAAAACGGTGAAACCGCCGTTCTAACCAACATTGATGTTGGTTGTGTAGACCTCATCTAGATTGATAAACTGCGAGTATTTATGCCATCTCTGTCACCAGCAAAAATAAGAGATAAAGGTGATTTTTGAAGATCGCAACATTGCTCAAAGATCCTCCACCTGTGGCCATGACACGAGCGCATTTCCCGTACTCACAACTTGATGGCGAACAAGAAGTTCTGGACTTCCGTGTACCCCGCACTTCCAGCACAAATAGCAGTCCTTCCTTTAGTTCATCTGCTCAGGATGCCACAATACTATCTCTTGAGGGAGAGGAATTACACGGGTGTGGTGGTCAAATCGATGACTTAGTGGCTGACACTGAAAACCACTCTTGCGAGGCAAACTCCATCGCGACCAAGGCTAGCGCCGAGCAAGCAACTTCTAGTGAAGGTGGAACGATAAACAGGAAGATTCGTCAGCGCTTTGGGCCTGACGAAGATTATCTACTCGCCGTTCAAGTGAACGCGGATGCCCCATACGCAGCAGCACATGGTGACATCAATAAACAGTGGCAATCTGTTGCAGAAAAACTCAATTCAAGTCCCAACTTTTGCATGAAGCCTATTAAGGGCGTGACGGCAACAGCGCGGTTTAAGACACTGTTGGATAAGCACCGAACATGGGAGGCAATTTCAGCTCAAAAATCGGGGACGGACGAAGAAGAAACGCCATTTATTCAAATTATGACGGAGTTAGTCGCTAGTATTACCGACTATGAAGCTACAACGGCAACGCTTGCCGCTACCAAGAAAGGAGAAAAGGAGGCAAAAGAGCAGTCCGGAGAGGTGGTAAGATGTGCGGCGGTGTCGCGAATCAAGCTTGGGAAACGCCACTCGAGGTCCGGATCCGACTCGGAAGAGAAGGACGAAGGTTTTTCAAGACTAAACCGGTCCACCAACCGTAGTAATCAACACTCCGACTGGCAAGAGATGTTTGAAGCGACTACAGAACAACGATCCAAAACATTCCGTGAATTTTTGCAGGCTCAGCAAGCTGAACAGAGGTTACGGCTCGAATTCGAAAGAGAAGAACGCATGAAAGACAGAGCCGAGCGCGAACTTGAAAGAAAAGAACGGCAACTTGAACGTGAAAACCGCCAAAAAGAACGTGAAGACCAGGCAAAACTAATTGCTAAATTGCTCGAATTGGTTACCAAAACGAGTAATTAGGCTCATGATTCTCGGTTTCTGTATGGTTTTCGGAAGTAGGTGGTCAGCTCGGGGGGTGCACAACCAAAGTACTTGCTAATTTGGTTTCCCTTCCGAATACACGTATTTGCATTTGTGAGCAACACCGCGACTCGGACCATTCGTCCAACTGGGGTCAATAAGATCTGATGCTTCTTGTTCCAATCAATAAAAGCCCATTTCTTCTTGACGATACCAAAAAGCCATTCGATGGACACGCGCGATTTGCTCATGGTGCTGTTAAACCGTTGTTCATCACTGCTCACATACGCATTCCGAAAAGGACTGCACAACATGTTGTTGATCCCGTACGCAGGGTCTCCGTAGGTCATCACACCCAAATTTGCCAGTATCTCATTGTGTTCAAGGTACGGTAGTAATCGGCTTTCACGAAGCATAGTTGAGTCATGCAGCCGTCCTTCGATAGGGCCATAGAACGAAATACACGAACCTGAAACGGTACCGAAGCACTATTAGTAAGACAACCAGAAAGTAGTTGTAAGTATTGGATTTACCGTCAGGTGTGCAGACGCCTTGATAGTTGAGGCAATGGTGTCTTTTGTGTCCACTATAGCACACTTTTTGAAGGTTTTCCTTGTCTCCAATAGGGATAGCATCCAAAGCACTTTGTAGAGCCGAAATTCGCCGTTGTCGCTTACCCGGACGACAAATGAAACCTTTTGTACCATCAATGAACATCGAAATGTTGTCAACAATCCCATTTGCCTTGGCAGAAACAGCTTGCTTGTATTGGGTGTGCTTCTCTACGAACACTCGGTCATTAAAGAAAAGCGTGTCCTGCCATTCATTGTCTAGGAAACAATCTAAAAGTTTACATCACACGTTTGTAGTTAGCTCAGATCTAATACCAAATGCAGGTAACGCACATGTCTCTGTGATAATGCGACTACAAGCTGGATCGGAGCGGCCAAACTGCTTTCGAATGCGCGATAGCTTGCCAGGGAAGGAGATACGATAACACAGCATTGCCAAGGCTTCAACGCCTAACAGGCGATCTCCCGTGCGCGTGATAAACACATTCGGGATGTTCATCACACTAGTTAACTCGAGTAACTCAGAACAAGTGAATCGAAAATCTTCAGTAGCATTTGGGTCAGGATACGTGTCGAAGTCAAAGCGGACGTCTGGAATAAAGGGCCTCTCTACAGACAGCATCCATTTCTTACTTATCAGGGCGTCCTCGAGATCATCTAACCCTTCTTGGTGAAGGAGGAAGGCAGCAGTGTTGACGAAATTGTTATCCATTTTATCGATCGTTTAGGATTGCTTCTCGGGATTCTTGAGTGTCTGTGTAAGATTGATATACGAAAGATCGCCGAGCTATCCAACACAGAAAGTCGCCGAAAGGTAATTGCAATCGTTTGTGGGTTGTTGGATATGAGTTGGAGCTAGCCCACAAATCATATCCAACATTCTATCCGAAAGGGTTCTAATATCGTTAAAATTCCGAAATCAGACTTACAAATTAAACCAACGTAATAAATGTAGCGCTGTTTAGTTAATTGAGCGATTGTGGAACGATTAATATTGACAATGAGGGTATGCTCTAACGACTTAGGTTACCGTTGCCATACACACTTAGCCAAGAGAGCCATTCTTGACCCGAAAGCACAAATAAGTTTGCTCCCCAAAGTTGCACGTACAACTACAACTTAATGGTTGTCATGTCCGCGTTTGGCTGCTTAGCAAGCATACCAGAGCACATGGGACAAATGCTCTAGCATGCTTGCTAGGCAGCCAGAAGCACTTGTCAGTGTGGTGGCTGCCTTGACGGGTCAGCAGTCACAGTGACCATGCCTTTAGGTAGATAAACATGAAGTGCTACAGAAAAAGAAAAAAAAACATGCAGTGTAGCAGCAAAGACACGAAAAGAAACAGAAACAAGCAAAAAGAAGATAGGACGCCTCTGTAGCACAGGAAGGCTTGCGTATTTAGGAAGACCAACGTAATTCATTATTAAATATACATACAACCCCGCACATCGACCTTAACGACCAAGGCTTCACAGAAAGACCAACACTCACCCACTTCAACCGACCAAGGCTTCACAGTAAGCCCAACACTCACCAACTTCAACCGACCAAACTCTGCTCCGGCTGAAACCCGACATACACCGTCTACCCCGCACATCGACCTCGACGACCAAGACCTCCTTGTAAGGACCAACATTCACCGAACGCGACCTACATCTTTCGATAGCCTGATATCTATTGCTTTAATTTGAATTTAATATAGTATTTCGAACCCGTTGATATGAGCCACGGTTCAGTACCTGACATATTGTACCACCAAGATTCATATCAAACCATCCTTAGCTACTGTCGGGACTTGAAGTCGTAGCAGGGGATGCATCGTAGCCTTCGCTAATTGTGGACGATCATTCGACTTGACACCTAGTGGTGTCAGTGCCTGTGCTGTAGTAATCGTCAGTCGACGGTAACGATTATTGTCGTTGAAGATTTGGGAGCACCCGAAGCCGTGAAAGAGCGCTGAAAACAATGTGATAAGGGATATTTCCGAGTTGGGTCCAGCGGACACGTGAAAGGTGTCATCTTTTACCAGATCTCGCATCTCCCATTTGGTAGATGTTCGTAGTAATGGCAATAAGATGAGATTTTCCAGTAACTCCATTGATGTATCACCTGGAGCTGCACGTCCACCAAAATCTCCACATAATAGAGAAACCCTAAACAGTGTACGTTGAGAGGGATGGTGCTGTCATCGCTTCGAGCGCAACGGAAAGAGGACCGAAGTGCTTACTATTTAAGTGTGGCGAAGTGGTTCTGCGAAATCGCAAGATCTCAGGAGTCCTCTTGCACACTGCGCCCGAACTGCCGACTAACGGAGGGGGTACTCCGATCTTCCGTGAAGTTACTTGATCTCACCTTGTGTACCCGTCGGTGGGACTAGATCGCTCCTCGGGTGATCTTGATTAGACGCGCTTGTTGTCGATCTTGCTGTCTGACAGGACAGCGGGAAGGGTGGCAGCAGCGGGGATACTTCTACTCGCTGCGCCGCGTAGTTATCGAGCTTCGATCTTGGATGCACTTGGTCGATCTTGCCTTGGCCAGTGTCGATCTTAGCTCGGGGGGTCTTGGGGTCGGTGTGTGACCTTTATCCAGTAGTTCCAATACGTGCTTGCCGCTTCCTATAGCGGGGTCTTGAGATTTGAGGGTTGACGAACGTCCAGCCAAGCAATCTGGGCGTAGGGATTCTACTTAGTGTCGATCTTGATCCTGCGCGACGTGATCCTGCGCGACGTCGGGAGGGCCAATCTTGTATATCCCTACCCGGAATAGCGAAGAAGAAGGAAGACTTGTGTAGTAGAAGGTAAAAACAACTCCGAATTAATGGTTAATGTCCTATGCTTCCCATCTGTGGCTATCCATGCTGCACTGGCTTCCTAATACCCATAATACAGCTAAGATCGATATTTACCTGTCAGGATCGATATCGCGTGGGTACAATCGTCTTGGACGGGGATGATGGCGCACGCATTCACTTGGTCATTATAGTGGGTGTCACTGTATCGAGGATCATCGTAGAGAGGGATTGCTCTTGATCTCGATTGACGGGACGAGATCGAGATCGGAAAACTTCTTATCTGCTTCACCACATAAGCTAGATATAAAGTCTGCGATTTGATTCACCACATTACACAGAGTTTTACAGTCTTATGTAGATCTACTGCGCTATGGTTGCTTCAAGTTTGGTAGTAGCTTCGTTGAACTCAATGAACGACTGCATTTCTGATACGGCTGAAACAGCATCGTCTCCGAGCCTTGCGCGTCGAATGCTAACGATAGCACCAGCAGCTGAGAATGCCTGCTCGCTTGGAACTGATGTCGCCATCACGGCGAGATAGTCCCGAGCGATCATCCGAATCCGTGGAAACTGATCGAGGGTTTTCATCCACGCACAGACGTCGTTGCTGCTTGTTTTAGATGTTATCATGCGATCTCGGTGAGCCAGCCATCGATCCAGCTCCGATGCAAAAACCTCCCCCATCAAACCTGTCAGATTCTTCAAAGCCGAAGTTGTCATCTATTAGCTGATGAAGTATTTCAGCCAGAGTTATTTCCTCAGCTTCTTGTTGGTTCACGGTGGGTGTGCTAATGCCTTGAGGCTGAGTCTTGTACCAAACTGGGTACCTGTTCTCGTACTCATTGAGGACAAATTGTCGGGTGGGAGCCATGGCATCCATTACTTTGGGCAGAAGTGTCTTCGCTCGTGGATTTAGTACAGCTGCAATTTGAGCTTCACGGCTTCTCACCAAGTCATCGTATTCATCGAGTTTCTTCTTGAAAGCAGTTGCAAAATCAGAGATGTATGGAGTCGCTGCCTCGTTAATTGCTTTTATCGCGTTCTTTGATACAAGCTCAAAGACGACCACCGCCACCCCGAAAGTTGGGTAATTTTTGCCCGACATCATTGTGGTGGCAGCCTTTACTGGAGTTAAGAATTTGCAGAATTCGTCCAGTGCATGCCAAGTGCTGGCATCAAGACGAGCAGCAAGCCGATCGTCTGGCTCAATTGAAAAATCTCTGTAACCTTCGTGGCGATCACGAATACGCCGTAACAGCTCTTCAATGGGCTTTCGTAGATGAATAGCAGATAATACCGTAGACCACATACTATTCCAGCGCGTGGTACAGCCTAACACAGGTTGCCGAAACTTGACCTTCAATAAATTGCAAATTCGTTCAAGTTCTTCATTCAGCGAGGTGGAGTCAGCCAATTTTCTTAGTATGTCACGAATTTTCCCGATGCTGGTATCGACAAACGAGCATTCATCGAGGCCTTCCTTGACAGCCAGCTGCAACACATGGGCAAGACAGCGAACTTAAAATACATTTTGACGTTCATTGAGTGCATGGCTGGATTCTAAACCCATCGCTGCAGTTGACGGATGAATTGTTTCACTCGAGTGCTCTTGAATTGCACCCGGTAATTTTGATCGGATAGAACGTACTTCGCTTTGCTTGTTCTTTGCATTATCCGTTGTGATAGCCCAAATCGTCACTAACAGGGCCCCATCCATAGCTTTCACCACGTTTAGTAAATGATCGGCTAGGCGCAGACCAGTATGCGGTTACTCAACCCTTCTGAAGCCTAAAATAACGCTGCGAAGATTCCAGGCTTCATCAATCCAGTGCATTGTTACTACCATATAGCCTTTTTTGCAGCTGACATCCACATGTCAGTAGTTATAGAAATACGGCTCGTTCGAACATCACGAAAAATTAGACAGCTGATAATTGTCATTCGGGCAAGATCCTTTTCCAGTTTCCATCGCGCGATTACACGATTCCGAATTGTTTGGCGAACTGGGACTGTATAGGAGGGCTCTAGCGTGGCACAAAACGCAATGAATTTTGGCTGATCGACTGTAGCAAATGGTAGCGCATTCTCGACAATCCACTCGACAAGCGCGTTATCGGCATCAGCTTTGCAGAACTCACTTTCAATGCGCTGCTTGACGATTCTCTCAAACACGTAGCACAACAGTTTAGTTTGTTTTGCCGAATGGGTCTCATTTGTACCGCTATACTCGTTTTTGTGATAGATTTTGAGGTGATTCCGCATTGTAGTATGAGCCTTCGAATTCCATACTTGTTCTCGATTATCACGTTCACAACGCTTACAGGAGTACTTGCCATTGCCGAGGTCAGTAACGAAAGCCCAAATATCTGAACGCTTACGCGACCTCAGCTCACTAGAGGTAGCTGCGTTCTCGGTAACATTGGCTTCGGCATCGTATAGTACGTTATATAGGCCTTCATCGCCGTCTGGGGCACCGCGATCGTCGTCGCCCTCCATGCTAAACTAGTTCTGATCTGAACTTGAAAGGGCCGATCTGGAGGGTTAGCATCCGGACCCGGACAAGCATTGAAAATCGACTCGTACCGACTCGAATCGACTCAAATCGACTCTCCGTCTGTAAGATACTCTTGTTTTTTATTTTTAATAATGAAGAAGAGAATCTTAGTATAAACCATGACAGGTCCCTCTCCAGTCAGCATCATATCGGATTTGAAATCGATCGAGTCGACTCGATCGTTTGAGCGAGCAAATCGATTTGGACTGGTGCAGATGCGACTGAGTCGAACGACCCAATCGAATCGATTAAATTTTTAACATCCCTATTCATATAATATGACTCAAGTCATAAAAAAGTTGATCTTAAGCAAAGAATATATAGAATATACAAAACATAAACATAGGCATATAACATGTGGCATCTCTACGTGCTTGATATCAAGCAGGTGAAAAATGTCATATGCTTCCTTATCAAGCCTTAGTGCTTGGGGGTTAAGCGAGGAATATGTAACAAGTATTGGGTCGCTTGCTTCCCGCGGGTCGTCTGCTCTTAGTTGTACCGGCTGCGCGTGTCTCCCGAGGTCCTTTTACTACGTAATCTAACACGGATGGGGCCGCTCCAAGCAGCCGGAACGTATGCTCCCTTTATTAACTTTGGGCTGTAGCAAGTACTCACTAGGCCTACGTTTCCCGGTCAAACGCCTACTCGTGCCCTCTCGTTCTCATATGCACAGTTTTCACTGCGACTTCTCCGTCAGTCTGCGAAAAGTAGAGTGAGCAGCTACCCGTTCTCGTCGCATCTGGTATTTCGTTAGGCTCGTCGTTGCCAGGCTCCATTCCCTCTGAACCGCACCACTTAACACTTCGACCAGCCACTCGTCCGTTGCTCTCATTGGCTGCTGCTCGATAGAAGCGACGATTCCTCACTTCACGTTCGGCTTCCGGCTGCTGTACTGCAACCCCGTCATAGTTCCAGATCCCTTGCCCAGTTTGAGGACCACTTCCGCATGTACAACAGTTCATGTCGTCACCGTCACTATCTTGCTCGCTCACGCACGGTGTAACGGGGTTACATGAAAAGGGGTACCCTAGAAAGGGTACCGCCTTTAGAAGTAGATATACTTCTGTGAGTATTTGTTTTAATACTCTGTTGGAGTGGTGTGGACCACACTATGGTGTGAACCGCACTACTGCCACGTAGGTTCGGTGGCTGAGGGCCAATCAATAGCATTAAACCTACCTTTTATATGCATAATTAGATTAAAGTATAGTTAATTAGTAATTTGTATTACAGGCCAAATGAACCTAATTAACTATAAATAAATCAGTCTAAAATCTACTCTAAACTGGCTATTAAGTCCCCTAAGACCAGGGACTAGTGAACTGCCGTTCACTTAGAGTTTGTATACTCTTAATAGCACGCTTCCTCTAAGCAAGGTGCTCGTGTGACCCCGTCACACTTGGTAGCACTTGTAGTCAATCCACGCCTACGCGGGTAGATTGACTACCTGAATCCTCTGTGGCTCCTACAAGGTAAGCCAGGATGGATAGAAGGGAGTTCCCTCATTTGACCGACTCTCAGTTTGAGTCGGTCCGGAAGATGGGGGGCATCTTTGGAGGAGATGCCCTCCGAAGCTTGGCGGCTGCTACGCCGGCCGAACAGGTCGAACGCATCGAGGCGTTCGACACGTACGAGAGAGGCCTTATCGCCCACGTACAGGGGCTGCAGACCCCCGTGGCTGAGATGAAGCCAGCCCAACCTAAGCCGTTGAGGCTTAAGGTTAATCCTTATGAGGGAAAGGAGGGAGAGAACCTCCACTTCTGGGTCCGAGAGGTCGAGCTCGCGATGGACGCGGCTCTAATCTCGACCGAGCGACTTCGAGTCGCTTTCGCCCTGTCCAACCTAGGAGGTCGGGCGAAGACCTGGGTGTACACGCGCGAAGCGACAACGCCGGGTTGTTTCACAACCTGGGCTCAGCTGTGTCAACAGCTTAGAGCTGCCTTCCTTCCGGCGAACTGCGAGTATCGCCAGCGCTCGCGCTTCCTTGCCTGTAAACAAGGGAAGCGTGATCTGCATGAGTACATCCAGGAGATGCGAGTACTCGCAGCATATCTGGTGGGGAACCCCCTACCTGAACACATCAAGGTGACAGTGTTCATGGATGGCCTGAAGGTGGGCCCATCCCGCACACAGTTGTTCCGCGTACACGCGAACACTATTGAGGAGGCGATCCAGATCGCCCTCCAAGAGGAGTACAGCCACCGACAGGCTCGTACTCCTACGTCGGTGTGGCAAGGCCACAATGCGTCGTCAGGCGCAGTGCAAGGAGCTCCAGCAGCTGGAGCTAGCACCGGGCCGGTACCCATGGAACTGGGTACGGCCGTACAGAGCTCCATCCGTTGCTACGGATGTGGGAAGCTCGGGCACATGCAACGTGCCTGCCCTGCGGGAGGGCAAAGGAAGTTCCCTTCCAAACCTAGGGGCTCGAGGGACCCGTGACAGAAGCCACGACCCAAGCGCCAGGGAAACTGGGGTCACCAGTAGGGGCGGGGCGCCCTACTGGGGAAGATCTAAGTCCCCATGGTAGGAGTGCGGACGGCGCACGCCATGGAGGCTTAGCCCCTGAGAGCCTGGGTGCTCTCGAGACGAGAAAGAGCAGCGGCGGACTGCTCGTGGTACACGCGAGTGTACGGGGATATGGAGATCCCTTTAGAGTCCTGATTGACTCTGGGGCGTCGACGAACTTTGCTCGACGCCAGACGGTCGCGCGAAATGGCGACAAGTATGCCGATGCTTTGCGAGAAAGCAAAGGCAGGGGCCAAGTCTCGGTGAGACTGGCCGATGGTACGGTGGTTAACGTACCCGGGGTCCGGATGGACCTGGTTGTAAAGTTTGAGGGCTTTGACAGCACGGAGTCGTTCCTTGTCCTAGACATGGATAAGTACGACTTGATCCTGGGCATGCCGTGGCTCGAAAAGCACGAGCCCTGGATCGATTGGCGCGGCAAAGCCCTTGGGGCTAGCCGGCCCGCAGTCTCCGACAGAGCTTTGGTGAGTAATGTTCCCACCTCTGTCGGGGACTGGGGCGCCAGAGATGGTCGCCAAAGCGCTTATGCGCCCGAAGAAGTACTGGGAGTCACTGACTCCAGTGAAGATGTTGCGATGAGCCTCGCAACCGGTCGTGAGACCAAGGCTCATAGCCAAGCGTGTGGGATTGTCACGACGGCAAGTCCCAACGCTGAGAGTCGTCGCGCCGTATGGGCTTCGACTGTGGCAGTGCCGGGCGGCACTGACCAGGCGGGTAACTTAGGTCCGCAAGCAGCAGAGACTGCTGAGGAGAGCGCTAAAGGCGTCTCCTGTGTGGGTAACATAGGTCCACAGGCGGGTAACGTAGTTCCACAAGCGGGTAACATAGGTCCGCAAGCAGCTGAGGCTGCTGGGGAGGGCGCTGAGAGCGCCTCCGGTGTGGGTAACATAGTTCCACACGAGGTCGAAGAGACCGAGAAGATCAAGAGCGCAGTATGCGTCTCTAGCGTGGGTAACAGAGTTCCACGCGGGGTCAAGAAGACCAGTACGAGTGCGGAGGTGTCGTTGAGCACCTCCCGTGTGGATAACCAAGTACCACACTCGGAGTCTGAGACTCCACCGGCACGGCCGGTCGAAGAACAATGCCATGTCTTCGACGGCGTGTCCGGTCGTCAAGTTAGGGCAGGTG
Organism: Phytophthora palmivora; assembly: GCA_008079305.1. Taxonomy (NCBI): domain Eukaryota; phylum Oomycota; class Peronosporomycetes; order Peronosporales; family Peronosporaceae; genus Phytophthora; species Phytophthora palmivora. Next base: position 60,378 of record VOQZ01001731.1, on the reverse strand, counting down.
CCGTCCATCTGGAGGCACTGCCAGAGGTGTCAGCACTGCTGAACCTCGAGGAATCGTCCATGAAGGACTTCCTGGCCGAGTTGAAGGCCGGAGAGATTGCGGAGATGGTGCTCCTGAAGCCGGAGACTTCTCTTGAAGATGTGAACGTTTCCTCCGTATGGACGAGGATGTCCTGGAGGGGTTCACGAAGCAGCGTGCAACGCGCTTGGGTTCTGAGATTCTCAAGAACCCGGAGGATCCAGTGTATCCTCTTGTGAAAGAGTACTCGGATGTGGTGTCGAAGCACCCACCATCCCAACTCCCGCCGGATCGGGGAGTACGGCACGAGGTTGACCTCGTGCCAGGCACAAAGTACTGTGTCACGAGGCAGTGGCCTCTACCTCGCGAGCAGTGCGAGGTCATAGATGCCTTCTTCGCCGAAAAGGCAAAGTCGGCATGGTGCGGGAGTCGACGTCCCCGCACTCGACGCCAACCTTCTGCGTTCGTAAACCGAACGGGAAGTGGCGTCTGGTTCACGCTTACAACAAGCTGAACAATGCGACGGTACCGGCACAGACGCCGATCCCTCGCAAGGATGTGTTGCTGAACAACATGTCGGGCTGTACGCTGTACAGTGCCCTGGATCTGGTAGACGGATACTACCAGATCCTGATGCGGGAGAGTGACATTCCTCTCACCGCAGTGAGCACCCCGAGTGGGATGCTCTGGGAGTGGCTAGTGATGCCACAGGGGCTATCAAATGCCCCAGCGACGTTCAATAGCTTGGTCACACAAATGTTTAGACCATTGAGTACGTTCGCGCAGACGTACTTAGACGATATATTCGTCCATAGCCGTGCCGAAGGTGGCCAAACGGCTATGGAGGTGCATTTGAAGCACCTCCGTCGAGTGTTTGAGGTCATGAGAGCTAACAAGCTCTATGCCAATATCGACAGGTGCGTCTTTGCAGCTGAGGAGATAAAAGTCATCGGCTGCTTTGTCAGCAGGGTCGGCGTACGCGCCGATCCAGGGAAGGTCAAGGCCATAGCGGCTTGGCCAACCCCGAGGTCGCAGAAGGACCTCCGGAAGTGGTTGGGCTTAGCCAACTATCATCATAAGTACAGCGCAGGGTACGCTGAACTAGCTCGACCCTTGTCGGATCTCTTAAAGAAGGATGCCGACTGGGTCTGGGAGCGACAGCACCAGGATGCTTTCGACAGTACCAAGGCGAGCTTACAGCAAGCGCCAGTCCTGGCCTTGCCGGACGAAAACAAGTCATTTAGCGTCGTCTGTGACGCTTCTGACTATGCAATAGGCTGTGCGCTGTTGCAGAAGGACGATGAAGGACACGAACGTGTCATCTCCTTCCAGTCCAGGCAGTCGAAGACTGCCGAACGGAACTATCCCGTTCATGACAAGGAGCTACTTGCGATGAAGTACGCTCTTGTCAAGTTTAGAATTCATCTCTTGGGCACGAGGCCCTTTGTGATCTATACGGATCACGCGTCCTTGCGGACTGTCACCAACTCGCCGCATCTGTCGCAGCGGATGGCGAGGTGGCTGTCATTCTTCGCGGAATACAACTTCCGCGTTGAATACAAGCCGGGCAAGCTCAATGTGCTTGCCGATGCATTGTCGCGTCGACCTGACTATGAGCTAGCCCATGTCAGTCGGGTCACGACGGATCTATACGATCGGATACGCTTGGCGTATCAGGAGGACGAGAACTACACACCACTGGTGCAGTTCTTGTCCGATGGCAAGGACGCCACAGTCGACAGGCTTTCGCCTCGACAGCGGGCGCAGCTCCATCGTTATGAGCTGGCCGATGGGTTACTCCATTACAGAGTAGACCCTAGAGATCCTCCTCGGGTTGTCGTTCCAAACGACGAGGATCTGAAGTATGACATACTTCTAGAGGCGCATGATGCGCCGATAAGTGGCCATCTTGGCCGGGAGAAGACCTACCAAATGGTCTCTCAGACATTTTGGTGGCCCCGCATGTATAAGTGGGTGGCACACTATGTCAAGACACGTGAAACATGTCAGAGGGTGAAACCTTCGGGCCACGCCTCGGCTCCACTGCAGAGCCTACCAGTACCAGCGAACTGCTGGAAGTCGATGAGTCTCGACTTCGTCTTCGGCCTGCCGGCCGATGACAAGGGCAACACCGGCATATTGGTGTTTGTCTGTCGTTTGAGCAAGATGGTGCATCTTGCTCCGGTACGTGACAAGGTCACCGGGAAACAAGCTGCACAGCTGTTCCTAGATAGCGTGTTTCGCTATCATGGTCTACCAGAGACCATAGTCTCGGATAGAGACCCGCGTTTCACGGGTGCGTTTTGGGACACCCTGTTCCAATTGTTGGGAACTAAGTTGACGATGTCAACTGCGGACCATCCACAGACGGATGGTCAGACGGAGCGCGTCAACCGCGTGCTCGAAGATACTCTGCGCAGTATCTGTGCGGAAGCACCTCGATCCTGGTCGGATCAGCTTCCTATGGTTGAGTTTGCACTCAACAATGCGGTACACGCATCAACGGGGTTTACCCCGTTCTATTTGAATGGGTTACGACACCCCCAGGTGCCGCTAACCTTGCGGGAGGCACCGTGGCCTCCATCGTAAGTGGGGGAGAGGCTCGGAAAGCCTTTTCCTCCCAGGTCTCAGAAATAGAGCCCGAGTCTTTAAAAAGACAATTGTCGTCGTTTATAGACGACAGGCTGACGTTGATCAGCCGGGTTAGAGACGCAATGGCGTTAGCCCAAGACAAACAAAAGGAGTACTCAGATAAACATAGAGGAAACTTAGATGTTTTTAAACAAGGTGAATTGGTGTTGTTAGACACTAAAAATCTACCTATACACTTGGTTAGCTCGGTAGGGAGCAACAAGTTGAAGCACCGCTTCATTGGACCCTTCGCGGTCCTGGCCAGACATGGCGCGGCGTATACCATTGACCTCCCAAGTCAATGGCGACGCACCCGACGTTCTACGTGGGGCGTCTTAAGCGGTATCACGACCCGCTGGGTCTTCCTTCTCGGATGGAGGAAGACCAAGGTGAGAACTCACCTCCTCAAAACGAGGCTGAGTCCTCTGGACAACCGGAGTTGCCGGTGGCGAAGCCTGTGAATGATACACAGGCTGGTACCTACGCGAGTCATACGAAGGGTATGACGGTACCGAATGGGAAGAGCTCGGGTAAGAGCTATACCCATAAGCCGAGTGGTACGAGTACCCCTGCGGCTCATAAGAGGGCATACGACCATGCACCTCATGGCTTAGAGTCTCTAAGCCTCGACGGAGCTCCTTCACGGCAGCAGCCGGAGCTCGGCGGTCAACACACCCATGGAGCTCATGAGTCTCACGACCAAGAGCGTCCAAGTCTTGGCGAAGGACCTCAAGGGTCCCCGGCTTGCCAGCCTGAGAGGCAGCCTGACCACCTGGTCCAAGCCCAAGGGCTATCTCGATCGCATAGACGCGATCTCGAAGCTGACGGACCTCGTCGCTTAACAGGGACCCCACAGAGTCCCGACCCGAAGTTGAGGGTCCAGAAGGATACGGCTGAGAAGGAGCCTCGTACTCAAACGCGTGCGAGAGCTCCTCCTGCCCTCCTTGATCGGAACGGCGAGCTCCACTACCATGTGGAGCGGGTCGTCCAAGAGCGGCGGCGCTCTGGGAAGCACCAGCTGCTTGTGAAGTGGCGGGGTTACCCTCGTCACAGAACACTCATGGGAGCTGGAAGACCGGCTCCGAGTTGACTGCCCGAAGGCTGTTGAGATTTGGGATCAACAGCCGGGGCGTAGGTAGTCCGCGGCTTCTTAGCCGCGTTACGGTGTACGGTCCCTGGGTTGACGGAACCGTACCCGCGCTCATCTTGAGCGCTGGACTTAGACTGCTGTCTAAGTCCCTCCATGACGGAGTGGAGTTGCCGCTTAGCGACTAAGTGGGCAAACTCAATGCGAAGATCTCGCTGGTCCAAGACATAGGACAGCAAACGATCTTCTCGGAGTTCTTTTAACTCCTGAACTGTAAAGTTCTTCAGAGAAACCCATCTCCAGAACAGGTCTTCTGCCTGGGTCTGGGTTGTGGTGTTCTCGGGCTGTACCCAAGGGTAGCTGCACACGGGGAAGAGCCCACCACGGTCTTCCGGTTTCTTCCGAAGACTTGTGAATTCCTTGAGAGGAATTCGGTGTGGTGCAAGTAGCACACACCTAGCGGCCTCAATGTCATTGACAAAGAGTGGTTCGACTTGAACCAAGGCACGCTCATAGGCGCCACGTGACGTGCGCCCATGGTTTAAACCACGAGGGACCTTGAGGTGCTCCAAGAACATTGGAGACCCAGACCCCGCATCCGGTGGATAGTATCTGCGAGGATACACCGGCGTGGGAGGCACAGGAGTGCCTCGCAGTTGAGCAGCTTGATAGCGCTCCTGCTGTTCATCGAGATCGTTAGAGATCTCTTGGGGCTCGGAGACAGCCCCCTCCTCTTCCTCCTCGTCTGAGGAGTCGAACAGGGATTTGAATCCCTTTGCGATTGAAGGCTCTGAAGTAGGAGAGCCAGGGGCCGCGCGCTTCTTAGCAGCAGCAGCACCCTCACCAGACCGTTTTGGAGAAGCTGCTTTCGCAGCTTGGGCTCGAGCCTTACTTTTGGCTAAGGTAAGGTTCTTGGTAGGCGAGCTCGTCGAAGCTGCCTTTGCCTCTGATGATGTAGTATCATCGACAGGAGCGTCCTGCGAAGGAGCGTCCTGTGCAGGAAGCGTCCTGTGAAGGAGCATCCTGAGAAGAAGATGGATCCTTAGCGGATCCAGGAGAGTCCCCGTCAGACTCTGATCCCGTGATAATAGGGATGTGAAACTCCGGGGACTCTGACCCAGGACTGTGGTCCCGATAGGCAAACCGAGGGTTCGGCCTATCGTCGGGTGAAAGGGAGCGCGAGCGACTGCGTCGCGAACTCCCTTCTTGGCTGGCAGCAGCAGCGGTGCGCTTGCTGCCTGCCTCGGAAGCAGCCTTGCGGACTTCCTTGCGCGGAGCGGCCTTGTCTTTCGACTTGGCCTTAGAAGTCTTCGACCTCGCGGTCTTAGACTTGGAAGGCGCCGAAGCGCCGCGGGTGCTTGCCTTCTTAGGCATCTGGGGAGGTTGACGTGGGAGCCTCCAGGTGTCTTGTGCGCGCGAAAAGGCTGAATGAAAGCCTTAAAGCCACAACGGTGGCTCGTCGATGGGTATCGACAAAGGACAGGAAAGGGAGCGGAGCTCTCTTCCTAACTCTTCATTGGTTGGGGGTGTTTCCAACCTAAGTGGGGGAGGATGTAACGGGGTTACATGAAAAGGGGTACCCTAGAAGGGTACCGCCTTTAGAAGTAGATATACTTCTGTGAGTATTTGTTTTAATACTCTGTTGGAGTGGTGTGGACCACACTATGGTGTGAACCACACTACTGCCACGTAGGTTCGGTGGCTGAGGGCCAATCAATAGCATTAAACCTACCTTTTATATGCATAATTAGATTAAAGTATAGTTAATTAGTAATTTGTATTACAGGCCAAATGAACCTAATTAACTATAAATAAATCAGTCTAAAATCTACTCTAAACTGGCTATTAAGTCCCCTAAGACCAGGGACTAGTGAACTGCCGTTCACTTAGAGTTTGTATACTCTTAATAGCACGCTTCCTCTAAGCAAGGTGCTCGTGTAACCCCGTCACACACGGCATCTGTGCCGCGCACCTATATATTATACAAAACATAACCATAGGCATATAAAATGTGTAATTTATTAAGAGCAGCGGGGAGCAGTGTAAGCTTGCTCGCAGCAAAGAACGATGCGGCAAGCATCCAATTAATATCAATAATTAGGAAGTTATTGTCGCGGAAAGTAATATAGATGAAGAAATGCCTCCATAAGTCAATACCCCAATCGTAATACCCCAATCGTCGCTGAGGTTGTTGCTACATCAGTGCCATCGGTGATCGAGCCCTCGAGGCCTCGAATATCGAAGTAAGCAAAGTTCCAGAATTGGATGAGTCGATTGTCGCACCGGTGATCGCGGATAGCGCGGTATATGGGAAGGAATATAATTCAGATTCGGGAGAAATAAATAATTCGGACACTCAGGATGAAGACACATTCTTTTACGAGAATTATATTGAACCTGATCTATTCATTCAGTATGATGTAAGGGATGGGATGAAGCAGCATCCTCTTGGTATCCGTGCTACGATAGACGCGATCAATGAGTACATTTATGATAATAATCTTGAAGTCGAGCCATCAATCAAGCCGAACCGGGTTGCTCATGAGCATGGATATCGTTATTGTTATTACATTCGCCAAGACGTCAAAACATTCATTTATTACTACTTCAAGACTCAAAAGAATGTGTTAGCCTTTCCAGAATTGATAATCACAGTCGATGCTATCATTCATTGTGTAAAGCATAGCAAATATGATAAAATACTGTTTGGTTTGTGTTCAGCACTCCCCAAGACGTGGTTTCAAAATTGGACCAATCTGTGGAGGCTGGCTGGATTTATGGCAACGAAATCGCACGTTGATATTCATCAAGTGACGAGAACGTATTTCTGCGTATTGAAAACGAAATTAAAATATTTGGATATCAACTCGGCAATCGCGGAGTTCAAGACCTACTACCTGAAGGGCGAACCATTCAAGGGACTTAGCGAAACTAAACTGAAGCAAATTGTCAGCGGATATAAACCTGAAGGATACAAGAAATAGAAAGCCAAGTACGATTCAACGCTGGTGCCAAAAGAAAAGACTAGGGTCATATCAGATGATGTTCGATTTACTGACAATTGCCGTTGGCGCATCGAGAAGATTGGTCGTTTAAATTCTGTAGAAAAACACTTCTTGCTTGATGGAATTAGCAATGTTGATGCTATGCTTGAAGAAGATTGGTTAGACGAGTATGTCGCGATCACAAATCGCCCGATTTTGGGTTACAAGCGCACATATTCGCTACGTTCAAGCGATTAAATTTGCATCAATGAAGAAAGCAGCTGCTCTGTTGGCGATGACGATTGATCGTTATATCATTCTGATGGGCAATTCGTTTCTCTATTGGAGGAGATCAGTATGACATATTGGTGTGAGAATAAGCATGAGTACAAGTCAATCAAAGCACTCAAAATATATGAACATTGGAAATCCCTATTCCACACATACGAAGAATATGCTAATCAGTGGGGACATGTTCCATCAACTAAATTTAGCGCGTGCGTTCCATTCAAAGGAAATCATATATCTTGTGTTGATGAGGATGTAATTGAGCCCTTTTTGCGTTTGTCAAGGAGATCATTGCCAACAATGACGATGAGCTGTATAACTGGTTGATCAAATGGATTGCCCATATCTATAAGTATCCAAACTCACGTACTCGATGTGCGTTGATTCTATTGTCGATTGAGGAAGGCACAGGCAAGGGGACCGTTTGTGATATCTTGACAGACTTGTTTGGGATTCACAACATTGATCAGTCGGGTGGTTCTGTGAAGAGTTTAGTATCGGAGAGATCCTCCCTTTTAGTTGGAAAAAAGTTTGCAATGGTTCAAGAGATGCGTGAGAACAAAGGTGATTACATGGGAAGCATGGAAGCTCTGAAGACATTCATCACGGATGACTATATCGCAGTTCGACCATTGTATGCAAACAAAATGACTGTTCGCAAATTGGTCGAGTTGATTATGACGACGAACAATGAGAATATTCTGAAAACATCAGTATTGATGACACTTCCACTGACACATTGTTCTGATGCTGTCACAGAAGGAGAGACGGTCTATACTAATGACACAATGACACTTCTATTATAAGTTTATAATAATAATAATAGAGTACCAGGGGTGGTAGCAAATAATAGAAAGGTTGGAGATTCGCTTGTGTCATCTGACATTGTGTCATCCGCGTTTCCCGCGTTGCCTCACAACTGATCTCAGCAGCAATAGTATCTAAATAATGCAATGCACGGTGTGTCACATTCATTGTGACACAACCAGCATTTTTTGGTTCCTCATAATAGTTTTGTCTTGAAAGATCGCGTGGCTTGTTAGAACATCGCTTGATCAGCGTTCATAATGCTTCGGTGAAACATCTCCATCTTGTCATCCAAAGACACTTCTGTCCAGAAATCTTCAAAGTCATACGACGCGTCGATCCTGTTCTTCTTCAGAGCAATCATGCGAGCGACTCTTGCTTGCAGATTCAAACAGCGATAGTATGGTCGCTCTAAACCAGTGAATACCAGAGGCTCGCCATCCAGGTTACCGAAGGTCGTCGCCACGTCGAAGGTGTATCTTTCCTTCGCCCGCGATACGCTGTTGAAAAGCACTCCTGTTTGTTCCGTAGTGAGCACGTCATTCCCTTTGCGGTCTTTGAGATCGATGATGCGTGTGTCTTTGATGGAAGGATCGAACAGCTTCAAACGGAAAACGCCGGAATCATCACGGATGAAGCTGATTTGAAAATGGTCGAGCGCGTATTTCAATGGCTTGAACAGCAACAGACCATTCTTCTCGTCGTCGATATCCGATATTTGCATCATCGCAAGCGATAAATATTCGTTGCTTCGACGAAACAAATGCGAAGCTATCACGAGTGACCTTGGAAAAGCAACATCGAGCAACATGCATCGCATCCACGTCTTCTTTCGCCGAAAGCATCCATAATACTCGCACAATCGTTCCTTGAATGTACTGTCCCGTTCGGTCAGAGTTGTCAAAGCATTTGCGAGAATGTGCGGCAGAATAATTTGAAGAAGGTTTGCTTCGGGTGCCGCTGCGCGCTGTGGCACTTGCACGATGAGTGTCACGTTCTCATCAATATGAGCCAACGAACCCCGCGGATCCAACGCCACGCCGTTCGCGTCGAACACTGTGAGGTCGGCCGCGATCACAGTTGCAGGGAGAGCACGAGAGACTTCTGCAAACACTGCCTTTCGGAATGCAGCAACATCTTCGATATCCACGACAACAGCATCAGCCGATGTCAGCGCCTGGCCGTCCTCGCCCACGAGCTGGAACCATTTCCGCGCCATCATTTTTCCACATCAGACCCGTTTTAGGGGTAGGGGAGCGGACGATAAAACAAAAACGATATGCTTCGTCCGCTAGCGGTTAATCATTCTCGTGAAGAATTGTAGTGATGGCGCGGAAATGGTTCCAGCTCGTGGGCGAGGATGGCAACGCGCTGACATCGGCTGATGCTGTTGTCGTGGATATCGAAGATGTTGCTGCATTCCGAAAGGCAGTGTTTGCAGAAGTCTCTCGTGCTCTCCCTGCAACTGTGATCGCGGCCGACCTCACAGTGTTCGACGCGAACGGCGTGGCGTTGGATCCGCGGGGTTCGTTGGCTCATATTGATGAGAACGTGACACTCATCGTGCAAGTGCCACAGCGCGCAGCGGCACCCGAAGCAAACCTTCTTCAAATTATTCTGCCGCACATTCTCGCAAATGCTTTGACAACTCTGACCGAACGGGACAGTACATTCAAGGAACGATTGTGCGAGTATTATGGATGCTTTCGGCGAAAGAAGACGTGGATGCGATGCATGTTGCTCGATGTTGCTTTTCCAAGGTCACTCGTGATAGCTTCGCATTTGTTTCGTCGAAGCAACGAATATTTATCGCTTGCGATGATGCAAATATCGGATATCGACGACGAGAAGAATGGTCTGTTGCTGTTCAAGCCATTGAAATACGCGCTCGACCATTTTCAAATCAGCTTCATCCGTGATGATTCCGGCGTTTTCCGTTTGAAGCTGTTCGATCCTTCCATCAAAGACACACGCATCATCGATCTCAAAGACCGCAAAGGGAATGACGTGCTCACTACGGAACAAACAGGAGTGCTTTTCAACAGCGTATCGCGGGCGAAGGAAAGATACACCTTCGACGTGGCGACGACCTTCGGTAACCTGGATGGCGAGCCTCTGGTATTCACTGGTTTAGAGCAACCATACTATCGCTGTTTGAATCTGCAAGCAAGAGTCGCTCGCATGATTGCTCTGAAGAAGAACAGGATCGACGCGTCGTATGACTTTGAAGATTTCTGGACAGAAGTGTCTTTGGATGACAAGATGGAGATGTTTCACCGAAGCATTATGAACGCTGATCAAGCGATGTTCTAACAAGCCACGCGATCTTTCAAGACAAAACTATTATGAGGAACCAAAAAATACTGGTTGTGTCACAATGAATGTGACACACCGTGCATTGCATTATTTAGATACTATTGCTGCTGAGATCAGTTGTGAGGCAACGCGGGAAACGCGGATGACACAATGTCAGATGACACAAGCGAATCTCCAACCTTTCTATTATTTGCTACCACCCTGGTACTCTATTATTATTATTATAAACTTATAATAGAAGTGTCATTGTGTCATTAGTATAGACCGTCTCTCCTTCTGTGACAGCATCAGAACAATGTGTCAGTGGAAGTGTCATCAATACTGATGTTTTCAGAATATTCTCATTGTTCGTCGTCATAATCAACTCGACCAATTTGCGAACAGTCATTTTGTTTGCATACAATGGTCGAACTGCGATATAGTCATCCGTGATGAATGTCTTCAGAGCTTCCATGCTTCCCATGTAATCACCTTTGTTCTCACGCATCTCTTGAACCATTGCAAACTTTTTTCCAACTAAAAGGGAGGATCTCTCCGATACTAAACTCTTCACAGAACCACCCGACTGATCAATGTTGTGAATCCCAAACAAGTCTGTCAAGATATCACAAACGGTCCCCTTGCCTGTGCCTTCCTCAATCGACAATAGAATCAACGCACATCGAGTACGTGAGTTTGGATACTTATAGATATGGGCAATCCATTTGATCAACCAGTTATACAGCTCATCGTCATTGTTGGCAATGATCTCCTTGACAAACGCAAAAAGGGCTCAATTACATCCTCATCAACACAAGATATGATTTCCTTTGAATGGAACGCACGCGCTAAATTTAGTTGATGGAACATGTCCCCACTGATTAGCATATTCTTCGTATGTGTGGAATAGGGATTTCCAATGTTCATATATTTTGAGTGCTTTGATTGACTTGTACTCATGCTTATTCTCACACCAATATGTCATACTGATCTCCTCCAATAGAGAAACGAATTGCCCATCAGAATGATATAACGATCAATCGTCATCGCCAACAGAGCAGCTGCTTTCTTCATTGATGCAAATTTAATCGCTTGAACGTAGCGAATATGTGCGCTTGTAACCCAAAATCGGGCGATTTGTGATCGCGACATACTCGTCTAACCAATCTTCTTCAAGCATAGCATCAACATTGCTAATTCCATCAAGCAAGAAGTGTTTTTCTACAGAATTTAAACGACCAATCTTCTCGATGCGCCAACGGCAATTGTCAGTAAATCGAACATCATCTGATATGACCCTAGTCTTTTCTTTTGGCACCAGCGTTGAATCGTACTTGGCTTTCTATTTCTTGTATCCTTCAGGTTTATATCCGCTGACAATTTGCTTCAGTTTAGTTTCGCTAAGTCCCTTGAATGGTTCGCCCTTCAGGTAGTAGGTCTTGAACTCCGCGATTGCCGAGTTGATATCCAAATATTTTAATTTCGTTTTCAATACGCAGAAATACGTTCTCGTCACTTGATGAATATCAACGTGCGATTTCGTTGCCATAAATCCAGCCAGCCTCCACAGATTGGTCCAATTTTGAAACCACGTCTTGGGGAGTGCTGAACACAAACCAAACAGTATTTTATCATATTTGCTATGCTTTACACAATGAATGATAGCATCGACTGTGATTATCAATTCTGGAAAGGCTAACACATTCTTTTGAGTCTTTTTTCATTCTTTAAACGGCTATTTTCCATTCCTGGTCATTTTGACTGCTTTTCATTTATTATTGGCTATTTTCCATTTAAAGGGATTAATTGCATTTAGAGTGGTGGTATTACATTCATTGAAAAGTGAAATAAATTGTACGAATTACTCAGTCGCTAGTTCGTAACACCCGAAGTGTTCACTACATCTAGCCTTGTGTCGTACGCTTGGTTATCTAATAATTTTTACTTCACTGCAACGGAACTGTTCAGTGATGAAGGTGCGGAAATTTAGGGAACGATGATATGACCAAGCTGGAAGGAGAAACTGATTACTTGAGCAAGTTCCTCTGCCTCAAGCGGTGTGATCTCGTCTTCGTCTTCATGCCCCACGTCCCAATAGCGCTTCCTACCTCGTTGGAAGGAGGGCTTATCTTCGCGATGTACGTACGCTCTGTTGTTTCTCCATCTTCCGTTGCGGTGGGGTTCGCCATCAACACACTCCAATTGATAACACTGGTATGTTTGTCGACTAGTCTCCAAATCAGAGCATCCACAGAGTATTGAGACTGTCGAACCCCGTCTCTCACAAGGCAATTTTTCTTCTTCCAAGGTCTTCCGGGTGGTTTGCGTGTAGGCAATCCATGGAGCACGACCTCCAAATTGAGATCACCAACGAGGTGTAAGCAAGCTAATACGTGCTCGCACACCCACCCAGTATGCTAGAATGGCTTGCAATCGCACCGGAATTTTTTAAGATAGTCTGCACGGCATCGTGAGACCAACCCGAACTGTTCCAGTCATGCGCATACGCGATACGCTTTCGAATCTCAACGCAATACAGCGAAAGATAGCGCAACTGGATGTTCTCGACCGCTTCGTTAGCTCGTAACGTCCCATGAAGAGAACGAGCGTACATCTTCGTCCTAGCAGCGCTCACTGGAAGGCCATTCGCATTATCATCTCGGACACAGTAATTGCGTGTGTTGAAGTAATATTTTTCAATTTTATCGATTGCTCTCTGTGATTTTCGGGCGTGTCTTGGGTAGTGATTGGCATCCACACACAGATTCAATGCTTTTTCAAGTATTTCCGCAGACACAGGTCCCGATGCGTAATGCCGAATGGGATCTGACCCAAAACCCATGGCACATTCAACTAGGAGTTCTGGTAAAGTCAACGCTAGGACGTGACCCGTGGAAAAACGTAAATGGTTTACAGCAGTCGATTTAATTGCTCGGTGGTGAACTTCGATAGGGGTTTGATTCAGTACCACTCCAGGACATCCACTAGCCGCGTAAAACCAAAGATCCCATGGATCTGTGAGATATTCGTTGTCCAACCACTGCGCATATTCATCTTCTCCCAAATCTGCTCAGTTTCGCGTGGCCAACTCAGAAAGAACCATGAATTGGTCTAATGATCTTGCTTGGGTCAAGTATCCTATTTGAGGTGTGATGATGTCGCTCTATCGCTCACGATCCGACAAAAGGGCTTTCTTGCCTCATGACTTACGTTCAAGGCGAGGCCAGTAATTCAACAGCTTGATATCAGGCCAAACGTCCCGTTAAGCGTTAGCGATCGCTTCAGAATGATCCACTGAGCCAAACTGCAGATTCACGGTACCCCCGAAAAACTCTTGACATCGATCTTTGCAAACCAAAACCATGCGGGTATACGCAAACGTTGTTTCTGTTCGGACAAAGATAAATGCCATGGGATAGAACTTCTGTCTGTACTTTTGCTGAGCAGTGTAACGTACACCGAACGTTCCGAAGGAAACGAGGGTCCATCCACCAAAGTACAACTTGTAGGTTCCTTCCGTCGCACCCAAGACATTCCCAATTTGACCTAACAACATACGGGAGGCAGTCCGAAAAAGCCGTCGTGACGAGAAAATAATGGATCACGTAGTTCATGGCGCGTACAGTCTCCTCTACCCACTGAAACATCACCTGTATTCAGTGTATCCGTGAAACAGTCAAACACATGCAACTCGTGTTGGAATTCAAAAGGTTCCCGAGCTATGCGGCGTCCATCTTGTTAGCATTTCTTGCGGCCCATACCACCCAGAAGCAAACCGTCACTCTAGGTTAGGAGTGGTTTGTGGATACCAGTCCGCTGTGACTCCCTCGAAACATGATCACCTGTGTGCACTCCACTTCGGAAAAGACGAAATTTCCCATCTCTCGATCACTATGCGAGCCTCAGCTGTACAGTCGATGTGGGAAGTGCAATAAAGACGATCGATAACCCCCCAAAGCAGGCATTTTCAAGACTGTCCAAAACTGCACGTGCTTCTTGAATAGTTTCGAAGCGCACAGGATGCTCCATAGTTATTGTGATGTCTGTTGTTATGCCTTCGCTTTGTGCGTCACCTTCGTCCGAAAAATTAGATTCGCTGTCATCCTCATCATGATCGTCGGTATCGTATCGGTGTTCATCACAGCTGCTAATATCTCGTAGTGGGGATTCAGTACCGGCCTCGATAGCTGCTTGTGCATCACTGCTGTCCTGTGTATCACGACAGGATGTCGATCTAATTGCGCATTCGTCAGAATCAGCGCTTTGCAGGAGTCGTCGTTGCGGTGTTCGGAGTCTATAACGCGTGATAGGGCTCATAAAATCCTCACTGAAAGTTGACGCAGCATCCCCAGAGGAACTGTCGGCAGAGGAAGCCATTATCGTAGAGCACACGTATTTCTCTACCCCAAATCAACTTGGATGCGGACGCAGGGGTCGAATCCAGTTTTAGAGCGGAGGCGTTAGTAGATAGTAATGGATGTGATGTGGTAGGAGGAGTTGAGGGTTCGTCGCAAAAGAGGAAATGAACAACGGATTGGTTCCTAACACTTCGCGATATTATACCGTTGGGTTCACCAAGACTACAGATGGTCTACTACCTCTATAAATGCAAGCAAGACACGCGCATCCGCTACAATGGGATGGAGATGGTTCATTCCACACCCTCTTTAAAGATTGTTTAATTTACTGGTGTTGGAACCGTAACTGGAGTTTGACCATATGAGAAAATATTATAGAGTTTAAAAAGCATTTATTTTTATTATAGCATAATGGCATAGGTGCTGAACTCAAAGAATATAGCGGAATGAAATTATTCTGAACCCAAAAGAATTTAAATGAACGAAACATTTAGACTTTTAAATTTTATGCTCTGTACTAACTTCGCCTAGGCATCTTCTATCAAGACGATTGGATTATCCTCATAATCACCATCCAGGAAACGGACGCGGTGACGCCGAAGAGGTGCCGGTGTATCATCAGCGTCCGAATGAGACCGGTCACCTTCGTAGTCACTCGATTCACTGCCTGAGCCCTTTGAACTCGGGCTGGACCCCTCAAAAGCGCGAAATTCGCTACATGACTCGCGTGTGTGACGACATTGATAGGAAGATTTCTCAGACGCAACTAGTGAGTGTGGACGGGGCAAGTCTGTGTCCGCGGTCGCCTGGGTGAACCGCTGTATGAAGTTGCACATATCTGCCAGAAATTTTACCTCTTCACGTAGAGCGGTCATCTCAGCCTCCACTGAGTCTCGTTGACGACGGCGTTCCCGAAGCCGCTCCTCCAAGTGAGCTTGGAGGCGAAGATCTTCGCTGTAGCGGACGCGCTTGGTTGGGGGCTGCATGGTAAATGCAGTTGTGACCGTCGACCACGCGCTGCACTAGTCTCTATGTATATATCAATAAAGTTTAGCCGTAGTACTTGTTGTTCTAGTGGATTGATCAATCCAGATATCTTCTATATTAGATTACATAAGTTACATGCACTAGAAATGTAAGTGTTCGAATTGACCTGGCATAAATTCAGATATCTTCGACACCAGACTAAGTGATACACGCACTTTCATTTATAATTTGTAAAGAATGCAATTGAGCCATAGAGAATGCGATTAAGCTACAGAGAATGCAATTGAACCCACGTAAAGGGAAAGTAGCCGGTGAGATAATGGAAAAACGTTTTTCCCGATACCAAGAGGATGCTGGTTCATCTCATCCCTTATATCATACTGAATGAATAGCTCGGGTTCACTATAATTCTCGTAAAAGAATGTGTCTTCATCCTGAGTGTCCGGATAATTTATTTCTCCCGAATCTGAATTATATTCCTTCCCTTATACCGCGCTATCCGCGATCACCGGTGCGACAATCGACTCATCCAATTCTGGAACTTATCCACGCAAAACTAATGGCAGTCCCGCCGCGAAAAACAAACCTGGAAATGTTCTCGATAAGCTGAGCAGTGTTGATGTCGTGTCAACGATTGACAACAACGTACTGGAAGATTTTCGCAGGAGTGACGTGTCTTGGTGTAGCGTCATTTGCAGTGAAGAATCGACGTTGCTTATTTTGATATTCGATGTCTCGACGGGCTCGATCACCGATGGTGCTGATGTAGCAACAACCTCAGCGACGATTGGGGTATTACGATTGGGGTATTGACTTATGGAGGCATTTCTTCATCTATATTACTTTCCGCGACAATAATTTCCTAATTATTGATATTAATTGGATGCTTGCCGCATCGTTCTTTGCTGCGAGCAAGCTTACACTGCTCCCCGCTGCTCTTAATAAATTACACATTTTATATGCCTATGGTTATGTTTTGTATAATATATAGGTGCGCGGCACAGATGCCGTGCGTGAGCGAGCAAGATAGTGACGGTGACGACATGAACTGTTGTACATGCGGACGTGGTCCTCAAACTGGGCAAGGGATTTGGAACTATGACGGGGTTGCAGTACGGCAGGTGGTTGCAGTACAGCAGCCGGAAGCCGAACGTGAAGTGAGGAATCGTCGCTTCTATCGAGCAGCAGCCAATGAGAGCAACGGACGAGTGGCTGGTCGAAGTGTTAAGTGGTGCGGTTCAGAGGGAATGGAGCCTGGCAACGACGAGCCTAACGAAATACCAGATGCGACGAGAACGGGTAGCTGCTCACTCTACTTTTCGCAGACTGACGGAGAAATCGCAGTGAAGAACTGTGCAAACGAGAACGGAGAAGTCGCAGTGAAAACTGTGCATACGAGAACGAGAGGGCACGAGTAGGCGTTTGACCGGGAAACGTAGGCCTAGTGAGTACTTGCTACAGCCCAAAGTTAATAAAGGGAACATACGTTCCGGCTGCTTGGAGCGGCCCCATCCGTGTTAGATTACGTAGTAAAAGGACCTCGGGAGACACACGCAGCCGGTACAACTAAGAGCAGACGACCCGCGGGAAAGCAAGCGACACAATACTTGTTACATATTCCTCGCTTAACCCCCAAGCACTAAGGCTTGATAAGGAAGCATATGACATTTTTCACCTGCTTGATATCAAGCACGTAGAGATGCCCATAAACCGGTCGATTGTTCCGAATTGGTCCTTGATGCACAGGGCTTGGGGTATCCCATGCAGAAAGAAAGTTCAATGTATCCACGCTTTGTAATGGCCAGTACATACCCTCCCCCCTGTGAATGTGTGGCTCCGCTGCTCCATCCCCTCTTTCATTAAAAAATTGCCGAAGTGAAGATGCCGCCGTGCCGCGTGACCCGCCGCGAGTCTGAAGCCTTTCTGCGACGCTTAGACGGGCGTGTGCGTGCCGAGCGAGACCGGCTTATTCGTGAGCACCAAGAGTATGTTGACAGCACTCGCGACCGAGATGCTGACTTCGATGAGCTGGAGGAGAACGACGACGCAGTTTCGACACCAACCCCTCCCGCTAGACGTCCTCGCATGACTGTTCCAGCCCGTGAATCTCCTAAAAGAAGCTACCAGCGGAAAGGAGTTCTGGCGAGTTTCTACGATAAACTGGCGAAAACACCAAGATTGCATGGATAAGCGCCTGCTGCGGCCTTCTACGCGGAGGAGTTGGCAGAGTTAGCCGCAAATGCAGAATCCGAGGGAGATCAGGACGACGAAGATGAAGATTGCTCGGACGACGCTGATGAAATGGCGAACGACGATGCCGAATATGATAGGGCAATTTCGGTGGCTATAAAACCTCGACGCAAGGCACACGAGAAGGCCAAAGGGGGCACGATCCTTCCGAAGCAGGCTGCGAACGCTACGGAGACACAGAATCGAAGACGGAAAAGTGAAAAAATGATGCCAACGGCAAATAAATGGCGCAGGGTTCACATCACGAATGCGGACAATGCGAACAGGTACCGACTTCCCTATGTCTAAGGCGCACCCCATTTTCAGGTGATGAGCAGGTCACCAGATCGTTGATCTTCGAAGATGGACAGTCAGAGGAGTGGCACTCACAAAGCTGCCGAGACCGCCAAGATTCATTCATTATAGTCCTCGTTGCAAATGTCTAGATCGGAGTTGATATCACCGAGTTGGTCGTCTAGCACATGCAAATCTGTCAGCTCGGCGATTATCGAGTTGGCACTTAAGTCTTGAACTTCAAAGTGGTGACGTAGGAAAGCGGTGGATAGATCGTGGTTCCACCAGCCTGTCATGCATGCATCCCAGTTAGTAAATCGGAGTCGTGCAAGTATTTTTTACAAAGGTCTTACCTTTTATGTTTCCGTAAATTTCTAAGTCCTCGGACTCATGCAGTTTTGTGATGTCCTTCCATACATGTATGCCAAAGCCACGACGCAGGCGCCTATTTACTTCGTCTGTGTCAATATCCTTTGACCTTGAGAGTGGTGCCTTAAAACAACAAACGGTGTATACTTTTGGCCATGGTTGTTTCCCGACAACATCACGGTGGCCCTCTCTTTGCTCTTACCTGAGCACCGGACCCAAACTGTCTTTGGACCCTTGCGATTAATTGTTTTCTTTGGCAAATACTAAAAAAAGCAGCTAGATAATAATATGTTAGCAAGAAATCACCACCATCTTTAATTTTGACAACATATTTTACCCGTTTGGTCGGCGTTATACACTGTTGTGACACCAAACTTGTCCATCGCTGTAGAAACCTTAGCAGCAAAGTCTTGACGAACTTTGGTTAGGTGTGCTGGCGTCTGCTGTCCTTGGCGGGTCCGTGAGCGGAATGAAAGTCTGTGTCGGGACTTGGAGTGCAGCCGCCAACACCAAGAAGCATGGAAATTGTCCACGTTGTAGTTGGTAGCTACCTCATCGGCTTTCAGGCTCAGCATGAGCGTCGAAATGGGCACGCCTTCCTTCCTAAGATCGTCGACCCAGCTGACAATGTCATCTTCGGCATCTTTACCGAGGATTGTGCCGGTTCCTTTGGGAATCTTGAATGGCCCGACTGCGACGCAGTCTGTGTAGCCCGATGCAAAATCGAAGCGTTGAAGTTCAAGGACGCCTTTGACATAGGGACCGATTCGTCGTACTTGGATTGGCTGAAAATCTGTGACGCCTATAAGCCCTGACGCCTTAGACATAGGGAAGTCGGTACGTCATTTGCGCCCGAAGTTCTACTATTGGTGTCCCCATCAATTGACTGTGTCTTTGCTTCAGTGATGAAGCTGCATCTACCGGTATGGATTTTAGCCCCACTTCGGTATCCCCTCCTCAGTCACCGACAGTCCAACAGGCAACTGATTTGCCGTCGAAAACACCTCTTCGAGCCTTGACATCTAGGTAAGTGACATCACGTATATCAAGCGTGGCGGTTATTGATGTTCTGACCACATGCTGCATATACATCATGCCTTGACAGGGTACTTGATATGACTTCATCCTTGGATGCAGGCGACACGCAGTCCCCTGTGGTGCCACAAGCGCGTAATACCGAGTCTGATGGTGGCTTGAATTCTGGCTACGAAGGCTCTGATGCTTGCTCCGCCGCATGGTACGAAGAAATGGGCGATATTGCTAGACAAGATCTCGTCGAAAGCGACAATGCCAGCAAACCAAGCGACACATCTGAATCTACCGATGTATCGCTACGAGCGAGTCCAGAGCCCCCGGCTCCCGCAAGAACGGCTGCATCCCGCCGGCCCGTCACAGAAAAGAAGAAAGAGAAGGAACGATGGAAGAGCGTGATCGACAACTGGCGTACTATTGAAGGATCGGATTTGATCAAGCTCGCGAACGATGATAAGGAACTGAAGCAATGAGGATCAACGGCTGGGAAACAGGTTTGTCTAATTACGACGAGGGGTATCAAGTATAGCGAATCCTGATGCATGCTTGGTATTACTGCTTATAGATCCTGCCAAGTTTCCCAATCACGCCGAATTCCCTGGACTTTACGATGGAGAATATGGACCAACACGGACTGCACTTGCGTGCGCCGAGTCACCCTTGAGCTTTTCCTTTTCTTTTTACTACGAAAGTTCTGGCTAGATGTTGAACGTGAAACAAACTTGTACTATGAACAAGAGCTACTGGGTCGGATGATAACAAGATTTCAAGCACAAAAACGCGAGAATATACTCACACTGATGCAGATTATGGCGATCGAGAAACGCGTGCACTCACGAATTGAAGCCCACGAGATACTGCAGTGTAGTGGTCGCTTTCTAGCGCGCAAGCTGTGCCCACACTCCCGTCGACTTTCTGATCACTGGGCTACTGGATCGATAGGAGCAATTCCGGCGGGAACGTTCGGGCGTTTCGAGAACGTGATCAGTTTCAGCGAATCATGCGGAACTTACATTTCTCGATCAACACGGCAGCTGGTGCTGCTACGGACAAAGCGTGGAATAGTCGATACGCTACAACGTACATTCCTCCGCGACTATCAAGCTCCGCCAGTGATCTCGTTCGATGAGGCTATGGTGCCGTCGAGAAGTAGATTCAACCCAATGCGTCAATTCATGAAGGACAAGCCGCATCGATGGGGGAGCCAAGTTGTTCATGTCCTGTTGTGCGCAAACCGCATACCGCTTGAGGTAAGGTTGACTACGTCTGCTGAGGAGCAGGCGTCATTTTTTTGAAACGACAAGTCTGACATGCTTGATTTGTGTGTGATGCGATATTATGAATACGGTATATGCTGGATGTAAAGATTGGAAGTTTAGTGTGGAAAGCGATACACTGGCAACGACGACGACGACGATCCCGCTGACGACAGCTCTGGGCCTTCGGCCACGCTACGCAATCTAAATGTCGTGCTTCGACCGAAACAAGATGGCGTGTTCTACGCGGTGGTGACCGACCGCTTCGATACTTCGATACAAAGCGCGCAGCAAATCCTGGAGAGAAATGTGTATTCGGTCGGTACTATTTAGACGAGAAAGAAGGGATTTCCTCCCAGTTTCAAGCACAAGAAAAGAAAAAAACAAAGAACGTCCCCTGCGGCACAACCAAGATTGTGGTTTCGAAGTCAGTGCGACAGCTGAGCGCAATGTTGTGGTTCGACAACACCATTGTATACAGGTTGGGCTGTGGAACCAACACGGCAATGGGGACATGCGGTAAGTGCTACGTCGAGGCATCCCTGATGTTATAACAACTAACGATGGTTTAAGTGCTATGTAGAACGCAGGCTCCCTCGTACGCAAGGGGAAAAAGAGACCAACCCTTGCCCGACTACCATGCGCGCATACCATTGCTGGATGGGAGGGGTTGACGTGCATGACCAGCTGCGCCTGCAGCGCTACTCACTGCAGATGTCAATGTGTTTTCGGAAGTATTACAAGAGTCTTGCGCTCGGGCTTATGTACATAGCTATCATCAACTGCTTCATTATTTTTCGAGAGGCGTGCAAAATGCGAGGTGACCCTCCAGCTAATCACGCTTCTTTTATAACGCAGCTGCACGCGCAGCTCTTGGAAGTGGACCCAGCGGAATTCGCAGACACGGTACGCATTGTTTTAGGGGGGGTATTTTACCTTTGCTGATGTGAGTCTTGCGTGGGTAGACGTACTCCCTGGGACCGATAACGCCAACGCAACAGAACGACGGCTGCATAAGTGGAGGATGTAGAATTGAAATGGACAATGAGTGGGTTGAAGTGAACGGGATCCGGAAACGGCACCATCGGCAATATAAGGTTTGCACGATCCATAAGACCGTAGCTTTAAAGCGGCAAGTGACGCGGTTTTACTGTCGAAAGTGTAGCAAGGGATGCAAGCGGTAAGTGTTGCTTGCTTGATATCCATCATGCTAACGACGGTCTGATGCTTAATATCATGCTAGCGTGTACTTGTGTGATAAGGTGCGGCACGGTCGTTATACCGACAAAAACATGACCTGCTACGCGATCTGGCATCAACTATGGCGCAACGGAACGTCACACGCACAGCCGCGTTGTGGTCGTGGCATCCAGATGAGGGGACCGGGCAAAAAGCAGGAAGAAGAAGACGAGGGCGATGACGGCAATGCTTCTAATGACAATACCGTTGGCGTAGATGGAGGAGCCGATGCCAAAGTGGGTGCCTCCACTGCCGTCTGGGTGACAACATTACTGGCACTCAGGGGTCAGCTGTCCACGACGAGAGCAAGGATGCTGAGGAGGCCGCGGCCGAGGAGGAGGATGCAACGACGACGACGCCGAGGGGAAGGAGGACGAGGCCGAGGAGAATACTAATGAGGGAAAGCAGACTGCGGCGTAGAAGTAGGAACTTAGGAGGACTCTGCTTCGTGAGTAATCAGACACAGCAGTTACATCGCTACCAAGTTCAATGGACATTGTTGCATTCGTAGCTCTTTTGCACGCGTCTAGCAGCAAAGAAAAAAACGCTCCCAGTAAGAAGACCAGAACTCCCCACTACATCAAGCATGGCACCTTCCACATTTGGAAACGACGCTGGATAAGCAGCATGTGGTAACAGAAACCGTACTGTAGCGAGGAATTTGTGTCGACATACGGATGTTGTTCTTTTTTTTGGCTCATCCAAAGTTTTAGAAAAGGCTGTCTTTAACATGCTTGATATCAAGCATGTGAAAAATATTCCGTGCATAGGCGATTTGCTCTTGTGCTTGGGGGGTTAAGATCAACATTTTTTATGACTTGAGTCATATAACAAGACAAAAAAGTTCAGATTTACTGAGCTTCCGCCCATGTGACGTGCTTTTGAGATTTAACAGCCAATCCCGCCAAGAAGAGGTGGAAAACGGACCAGAAAGGGGAAAGCAAGAAAAATAACTTATTGCGGTAGTTATCTTTGTAGCAAGAAAATTATACCACTAGATAGCCATTTATCTTAAACCCCATGCTACAACACTCGTGCTGAAGCAAACACTCTTTACAGCCCAACATATGGATACCAACGACGTTACTTGACAAAGCTTGGTCAGGCCGTTTTCAGCATTCTTGAAATTTGGGAGTGGTACGTACTGTACAAATTTTGTTCGTCGTACTGTCCATCCACTTTCCGATGCAGCGCCGCCTAGAACTACACGGACTCCGGCTGCAGCTCCAGCTTCTCGGATGAGCGAACAATCTGTGCAATGCATCGTATGCAAAGTGTTCATACGCAGCGAGATGCCCATGCTAGTCTTCACCTTTACCTCTGTAGTGCACAGGGTGACCCTCAGAAGGCTCTCACACAGACCCATCATTTGCTTAGCCTCCATGACGTCGGTAGAAGGCACAATGCTGTTGCAATACGCGTCGGCATCTCAACAACATTTTGCTTACAACTCATCCAACGCGAGCTCTCGCGAGGTAGAAAGTTGCTACGGATGACCAACAATTTGTAACGTAGAATACCAACTAGCACGCATTCTACTATTGTAGTGTACGCCCTCTCCAGCTCGGAAGGGCGCTACATATGATGCGCGTTCAATTCGTCGGGCGAAATATTTGATTCTGTCATTTTGAGTCCAATAAGATCCATGAACAATGGATTTGCCATTTTCCAGTTCGAGTATAACGCACTTGGTCGGAGCGCTTTCACTGATCGATGAGCACCGACATGTGATCCTTGAATGACTTGAAAATGCCCATATCACTATTCGGAAGATAGAACGTCAGTCCATTAGGAATAACGGCCATCTTGATAGCCTTGTTATCACATCGTTTCTTCTTCACTTTACCAATACACGCTTGCTTTAGTAGCCCCAGGGGGTACATCTTTTCTGCGACTAGTATTTAACTTCCGTTTGAGGCCTGAGACCTTGTCATGATTTTGTTTTGCGTTGATTGTACCTCGAGTTTGAGGAAAATGTTCATTAAAGAGAGCCAAAGCTGCTTTCGGCATGATGCAAGGGTTCTCGGCAACAAGACTTGCAAAAAAGGTAGCATAGGTCGCTTCCATCCTCCTTTTCCTTCGGTGTCGAGATTGTTGTGATGTAGATATCCTGACGTCGGTACCGCCTCTCGTTGGAGGCAGTGTCCTTGTCGTAGAGATAAGATTTCGGGCTTCAGAGTGTGTTTTCTGAATATATATTTCTGAAGTTTGCCGTCGACGCATTTTCCACAACCGTCAACAGGGCAGCGCGGACGCTTGCATTTGCACGATGTTGTAGAGAGCTCCGCTCCGCCACCCTCGCGCCCTGAATCTCCCATTTTAATTTCGAAATGTGCGGTAGTTCCGGAGTTTCCCGGGGAATGTACGTCGGGTGTGGAAGGTCCTAGCTCAAGGTACCACTTATCAAATGTCTAAAATTTCAGATTTCTCTACGAATGCGTTGAACAGCAAGACTATCAGCGTCTCTGTTAATTCAGAGCTCGGCCTTCATGCACCAACGTCTGCTGCAATGTAATAGTCGGACTTGAAGTTGTCACACGATATCCTTACCCTGGGAATTTGTCATGTCCATATGATTTTTTCCATATTTTGGGTTTCCCTCGATCGCTCCCTCCTCTTAGCGGGATTTTCTGTTAAAGTGATATATGTGTTCGGCCTCTATATTGGCAATGACCGCCGCATACACACGTAACCTTCTTGACAAGCCTGTCTTTATTGAGCTCGTTGTATTGCTTGCATTTCTTAGTAAGTGCTTCCTTATTGGCTTCCCAATATCTTTTCGTACTCTTTCTCTGTTTTTGCCTTTTCAGTAGCCCGAATGGAGGTGGCTTATTCACACAAGTTTTCTTGAATTTGTTGATCCATAACGTTTCATAAGCATGTGGCTGATGTCGACTTGGCCGGCAATGTCGGGTCGCTAGGCCCGCATACCGCCGCCACTCGAAGGATGGCCGCCACCCGCCCACGAACAGGAATAGATCGTTGGTATATAATCAATGTAACTTTCACTACTGCCATTGAAAAAAATGCCCAAGAGTGTTAGTCCGGCTCGAATTGCTGTACGTGATGCTATTGTAGCGAAGCATTTTCCACGCTCTTTATGCTACCCAGAGGCTAAGCGAAACGGTATGCTATCGGAGTGGTTTAAGCTTCCTACTCTCACGTGGGTATCTGAGGCACTGAATACTAATCGACTGCCTGTATGCACAACCAAAAATTGTAAGTGCGCACCAAAGGTAAAAGATTATCTGAACAGAACCGTTCACAATGTTCAGCACAAAACAAAGTTGGATTACGCTCGGTAAGGGCGACGTGCACAAGAAAAAGGAGCTGATTCAGGACGTGACGCTGCATGATCTTGACATTGCCAATGCTCGCCCACAAGGTGGATAGGATATTATGTCCATGATGGGACAGATGATGAAGCCCAAGAAGACGGTGATTACGGAGAAGCTACGCACGGAGATTAACAAGGTCGTGAACAGATACATTGACCAAGGTGTGGCCGAGCTCGTGCCTGGTGTACTGTTCGTGGATGAGGTGTGGCAGAGTTCGAGTTCCACAGCAGTAAATTCGTGCATGCGTCCGAGCTAGCAAAGATAGTGACTATTGCCCTAGCTGCATTTGAGCGCGGCTTCGAATTGCTAAGCAATCGTGCTGACATTGTCGACGAAATGAAAGTCCTTGGAGGACGATTAGTAAATTTACGCCAAATCAAGCGGGTGGTTGGACGAGCTACGGAATTGAACAATCTGGAGAAAGAAAATCGTAGACGCGCCATAAAAAACATTAACATAAACCCCGATGCAGATGAGAATGTTGAAGTTTCAGCTACGGGAGATACTGAATCCATTAACGAGACTGCAGAAATCATTGCAAAAAATGAAGAAGAGCAAATGGAGTATCGAAATGTATGTCTAGCTCTTCGAGAGCAATTTGGTTCTGCTGTGTCTTCTGCAAACCTCCATCTGATTGATGCTATTATACGGGACTTGAACGCCCAAATGCTGCAAAATAACTTGCATACGTCGAAGAGTGGGAAGCAGATGTCTTGTGGGAATATAAACTTCACACCACTAAGACAAAATCTCGAAGAAGATGTGGACAATTATGTTCGTGAAAATGAGAGCTCATGGGTGTATTTTGGCGAGAATTTTAGTGTGAAAATCGTGCAACTTCTGCACACGATGAAACATTATCGCGCTGTGGTACTTTCGGGTGCAATACAATCAGGGAAGACCAGTCTGTACGTATCGTTATCTCGATCACTTACACAAATTTCACGAGAAATGACCGTGGGTCGAGGTAGCACCACTCGTGAGATGAAATTTGGAGTTGTAGATAGTGATTCAGTTCTGCTAGCACCAACGCGCTTTGTCGTCGTGTGTCCCAGAGCTCTTCGTTGTGGTCAATTGATTGACCTAGAGGCAGATCAGCAATCGCATAGTGTTTTCGCGAAGCTTCTCAAAGAAGCGAAAGTATTTTTCAAAGCTGAGACAGGCATGCACACGTGGATTGTCTTCGATGGTGATCTAGATGCTTCATGGTGTGAAAAAATACTTTATACTGTAGAAGACTTGCAAGATGATATTCCAGGACACAAGAAAGGGTTACAACTTTCATCAGGTAAATATTTGACTATTCCTGAGTACGTACGAATTATCATGGAATCAACAACTCTTATCAGCGCTTCACCCTCCTTTATTAGCCGTGTTGGAGCAATTCATGTGAGCGGATATCACCGTGGTATGAATATCAATCGATGGGAAAATATATACGAAATTTGGAAGAAGGTCCATCAAGCAGAGTTTGAAGGGTATGCTGAAGCAATATTTGCAACTCTTGATACAGTCGTAATCGAAACGGTGTCTTTGTGCGTACAATTTGCATGTTCGAACTTTCAGAGTTATTGGAATGGCATTCATGAAATGGAACGAGTTCAATGGATGTTGAAGCTGTTCCACAGTGCGTTAAAGCAATGTTGGAGAAAGTTTTGCTCACTAACGAGTGAAAAACAACGTAGTACTGCCATCCACTGTCTGTTTTTGCAAGCGCTTGTGTGGGGTGTGGGATGTACGACATATACCCTTGAGCGCCAGAAGTTTCATTTGTTTCTGTACGATTTGATTCAACGCGGTCCTAAGAGTAACCAGTCTACGCTTAAGCGGGTGGTAGCACTATTCTTTCCTAGTGGAACGTTGATGGATAATCCATCAAAAGTTCCGACCGGGGACAAACAAATCAAGTTTTCGTTGGAGGAACAGCTCAACGAAAGCAAATGTTTTATGACTATGGGTTTTCCGTCGAGTTTGGTTCTAAATGGTTGCAGTGGACCGAGTATTACAATCGCTGGGTACAAAAGCTGCTCGGTTCGACTTCCTGTGGTTCTACTGATAGCGTACATTGTTCAGAATCAACAGAGTATTTGCTGGGCTTTCGGTTGAACAGTCTAGTAGTTCCCACTGAAACTACAACTGCAGCTATATGCTTATCTGGCCAGTTACTACTAGCTGGCTATCCTGCAATGCTAAGTGGACCTAGAGACTGTGGAAAAACAGTCAGCGGATCAGCTTGGTTGCTTTTAAGTGCTGCTCTCTCTCGTAGCCCCGCTACAAATCGTGGAGTACTTTCGCCAACTTCCTCCTCGCAACCAGAATTAAAGGATCCTGAAAATGGAGGTGTTGATGACCGTGAACCGGATGAGTATAACTGTACTGAGACCATTTACGCCGGATTTTATTCAAGCGCTAGTGACGTATTATTGCATCTTGAACCAGGCCTTCAACACATTCGGATTGAGCTTCAGGAAACCTCAAAACGTGCAACTATGGCTAATGGCACACTTAATGGTGACACTGAATTCAAAGCTACGCTAGCCTGCCCTAAGATGTTGGCTGCTTCAGAACCTAAGCGCACTGTGTACGTATTTGTCGACGATGTTCACTGCTTTGACATGAATCAAAGAATGGATTCAGCTCCAGAACTGCTGCGTATGCTGGCTGAGTATCAAAGCGTGGTAGACCCCACGACTAATCTCTTGACATTGTGCCCCAATTTTCTTCCATTCGTAACATTACAAACTCCATTATCGGGATCTCTGTACAACCCAACACAAAGCCATGATGTGGAACATCTTGTACGACGCTTTGTTCCTATTACGCTGCAACCTTTTTCGGATTCAGATCTCAGCTGCATTTGCAAAAGTTCATCTTCGGTTTTAGTTTCCAATGATACATTAACCAGATCAGCCTCTTCGTCCACCAAAAGTGTTGCTGCAACGTTGTTAAAAGAAACAGACCAACTACAGGCCATAGTCATCAAAGCAAGCCTGAAATTATTCAGACTACTGACATCGAGCAACGAATTTACAATTATACAAAAGGATGCACCGTTCAACTCTATAAAACTCCACTACAATTTTCGTGCAGCTCAGCTTTTTCAGATTGTCAAAATAATTTGCTGTGAGACCCGACCTAGTCTGACATTTGAAGAGAAACCTGTGCTGGCTCGACTGTGGCGTCATGTGAGCGCCCGCGTCCTAGGAGATAGTATCGTGGAACACAAGGAATTGTTTGCATTTCACCGACGAGTGATTGACATCGCATCAACTAACTTTCGTGTTGAAGATAGCACGTTCTTTCCAGCAAGGTTTGATTCCGCAGCACTTCGGAACCCGACAATTACAGAATACTGGCTTGAGAATGATCTCCATTTTGCGTTTATCTCTGATGTTAGAACGACTGGGAATTACCATAATGGGTATCATGAGATAGGTGAAATGACCAGTATTGAACAAGCGGTCGAAAGGAGTGTGAAGGCAATGCATCATGCCGACACTAGTGCGCCAAATACTCCGGAAACGCTTGAACTGGTGCTATGTTCTGTTGTTGTCAAACATATTTTACGAATTTTGCGACTTCTACGAACGAACAGGAAAGCAATCATGTTGCTTTCGGTACATGGGAGGAAAATCGTTACAATTACGCGTCTAGCGTGTTTCATGTGCAAAAAGGCAGTTATGG
This sequence comes from Phytophthora palmivora, assembly GCA_008079305.1. Lineage (NCBI taxonomy): Eukaryota > Oomycota > Peronosporomycetes > Peronosporales > Peronosporaceae > Phytophthora > Phytophthora palmivora. The sequence goes on along the minus strand of VOQZ01001731.1, from coordinate 31,482 downwards.
TGTACCATGTTCCAGCTTCAGACACGCCACAGAGCATTTTTACAAATAATTGTCATGAAGCATTTCCCAACCACAACTGGAATCAAGCATTACGAGCTGCTCTGTTAAAAAGCGTCCGCACCCGTGATACATCCGTAGTCTTCATCGTGAAAGACGCTTACTTGGATCCAGAATCATATACTTATCGAATTCTCGACCGGTATCTTGCAGGACATAACTTGCCATCTGATGTAGTCGCCTATGATGATCTGGATGAAGACATGCTTTCTATTTTGCGTGCAAGTGCACAGAGAGAAAGAATTCGTCCAATATCAAGCCAACGTGGTAGCCATGAACTTGAGGCAACACACATCCAAACATCATCAGTTCTTCGTTCAAAGAGCGCAATACTTGCATATTTTTTCCATCTTGCGAGGCAGAATCTCCAACTTGTGCTGATTTTTCACCACCGTTGACCTCTTCGGTAGAAAAGAATTTTTCGGGAACGAACTGGGCATCGATATTATGGCGCTTTCCAAACATTTTGAGATACTGTGACGTTTATTATACCAGTGCATGGACTACTGACGCTCTAATAACAGTAGCGCAAAAGTGTCTAGCTCAAACCTCTGTATCCGCGGACAAGCAATCCTGCATAAAACTCTCTGAAGCTGCAGTCCAGGTATATACTTCTATGGACCCTTGTTCTGATAAACGTGATCGTATTTCTTCAAGATCTGCTGAAGTTGGTCAATTTGTTGTAGATGATCGAGACAGAAGCGGTCATACGTGTGTGCTCCCATTTGTGGAGATAGATGTAAGCATGCTTGTTGATCACCTAGCTCTATTCGCGTCTCAGTACGACCAACTTGAACATACGATCTCAATTAATGTGGCGCGTTATAAAGCAGGATTGGAATTCATCGATCAGACAAGTAAGATTCTTCAAACTGAGCAGGCCCAAGCGGAATTGTTGCTCCCAGAGGTACAGCGAAAGACGGATCTCAGACGTGGAATGTCTGCCAGCTTGGAAAAAGAGAAAATTACAACAGACAAATTAACTAGGGGGCTGGAGTTAGCTACAACCTTAGCCGCCACACAGCGCGAGCGACTTGCTACTGTTACGCGAGAGTAACAAGACTTGATTGCAGATTCTCGTCGAAGATTTAATCAAATGAAACTTTCTCTTCTCGTTTTTCATGAGGCTTTGGACAGTAAGGATGTCGATGAAATTGATAACGACGACCGAAATGACGATGACGATAAAAACGAAGACGAAGACGAAGGGGCTGAATCAAAGAAAGAAGCTGATAATTTGGTTGGGATGGCGGGTAAGGTCGAGAGTCCTGGTAGTGTGAAATTGGCGGACATGGCGATAGTAGCTCGACGCCGGCTGCGAAAACACATCCGCGAATTTACATCCTTGCAACGGATACCCTCATCGATTTATCAGCTATCTGAATGTCTTGGTGTGCTTCTTGGAATCAAACCAGTGGAGGGACACGATGAAATGGATCCAGACGAAATAATTAAAAACTACTGGAAAAACGTTGCTGTGGAGGTAAACACTGAAACGTTCTGGAAGACGCTCATGACGTTTGATGTTCCGACAAGTGTTACAGCTCAGATGGTTAGTACATTGCTTCCCATATGCACGTCGCCCGACTTCGATAAGGATTTGTTTGCGTCTGTGCACGAAATATTAGCTGGTGTTTTGTGTGAGTGGGTTCAAACGTGCACAACATTTGCCCAGGAATTTATTCTAGCCGAACCGAAATACGCACAGCTCCTACGAGAACAAGAGCTTCTCAAGAAGCTGATGCTCAAGTTGTTAAACGCAAGGTGGAGATTTTTGAACAAACGACATCGTCCCGACAAGCCAACGAACTACGGGAGATGTCGGAGATTGAGAGACAAAAAGCGGATGAGAAGCTACAGGGCACAAATTCTCTACTCCATCTGACTAATGCCGCGTGGAAAGTGTTGTCCTCGACTCGTGAGAATTGGCAACAAAAATATGACTACTATTCGGAATTTGCCTCGCATTGGAAAGATGACCTTCTACTTGCAACAGCGACAGTGACGTACGCTTCCTACTCTACTTTCTCGGCTCGATTGCAGCTATATCAGTTATGGAAAGAAACGATTGCAATTAATTTGTCTTCCTCACGACGACCACTACATGAAGTGTTTTCGATTAATGAGGTTGCCCTCTCTAAAATGACTTTGATGGGCCTACCTGCCAACGATGAGAGTGCAATTGAGAACGGAGTAATAGCACTATATAGTTATCGTTCACCACTCCTTATCGATCCGTATGGTGTTGCTAAAGATTGGTTGATAAAACACTTGAGTCCTCAAAAACTTGTAGTCGCTTCCGCCAGTAAAAAAGCAACAAATACTGCAGTTTGGAGAGAGATAGAATCGAGCATCAAAGGAGAGGCAACCTTAATCCTTACTGATGTTTGCAAGGAGCGCATAGAAGGCTTGCGATCTTTTATTCGTGCCAAACGAAGGGCATTGTTTGAAGCGGTAAATCACGGGGTGAGTGGAATTACTCGTAGTAGTGGCGGATATCGCTGTTGGTGCCACCCACCTGACGATATAAACTCGTCATCTGACCTAGACACACCTTCTTTGAACCCCAAAGCAGACTTAACTGTTCTCAAGCAGCCAATCTTCGAGTTTGGTAGCGATGCGTGTAAAGTTTACTTTATCTACACAGATACGAATGACCTGCCAGAATGGCTGTCTGAGTATTTGAGTCAGCTCGCTGTTATTCGGTTTGAATTGACAGCACCTTGTGTGGAAGCTCAAGCATTACAGAAACTTTTAGAGGCACAAGGACGGCTACGGGAGCTAACAGAAATTCGTACACTTCAAAACGACATGTTAATTTGTGACGAACAGATTTTTGGGCTGGAAGAAGAACTGCTGGCGTTTTTCAGCACAGAGAATGCAGAGCAAGTGTACTCTGAAAATTCCAAAGCACTTCGAATTGTTGCCAACAGGAGTTCAGTGCATACTCTAGAGAGCACGAAAGCAGCAGCTAGTGTAAAGGTTCATAAGCATTGGACGAGCTTGTCCAGCTACGTTGCAGTTGCAAAACGATGTCTGGATGGGTTGTGGGCTTGGCGTGATTTTAACTCTGTGGCACAAAACAATGATAAATTTGCGAAAACATCCACACTATCGTGGTTCTGGCGTCTATTGGTCAGGGCTGGTGAAGCAAGCAGTAAGACAGACAACAATCTCGAATTAATGGCCTGTTTCACGAGTTATCTAGAGCAATATGTTGTTATGAATCTTCGAGACGATAATCGTTTGCTCTTTCGATTCTTGTTGGCATTTCGTATTTGGCACCGTCAGGTGGAAGAAGAAGAAAAGTCAGCAGTTATTCACGAAATGAGCTGCAGATCTAGTGGCGTGAAGTTACTAGGCCGTCTACTTATTTTGATGAGTAAGACATACCGCAGTGGTGATGATAAGTGCAAGCCCAGACTAAAAACCCTACTTGCGCTTCGGCCGACGGGCATGAAATCTGTTACTTGGTCAGCAATTTCCTACCTCGCGGAGGCTTCCGAGGAACTCCGACAGTTTATCTCGAAGTTGGAAAGCTTAGAAAATGGTCAAATAACATGGAAGGCACTACTGGAGATTGGCACACTTAGTTCAGGTGATTGCGATGAACCTGCACCCCTTGATGCCTTCACGCAAATGTGCGTTGTCGCAGCAATTCATCCGTATCGATTTTTATGCGAAATTGAGAGATTTACGACCCGAGCTTTGCAGCGAATGCACAATTTGCCGGCGTCATTACCACAATCAAATTTGGATACAAACACTCCAGCACTTTCTACAGTTGTTGCTGCCGCTGCGCACACAGCAATGGCCCAAGCACCTGACAAGTATAGTGATCTATTCTACATGTGGCGATCGTTTTCGAGCTCGACGTCACCTCTTGTCGTGTTCTGCCCACTGAGCATCGATTTTGTAGATGCAGTCACAAATGCAGCAAGATGTGCTGGAGCTACAATAGATATTACAGATACGATCCAGCTACAACTTGCTGATGAAGATACTTTCAAGACATTGTTGCTTCTAGCCATGGAAAAGGGTCAATGGGTAGTGCTTCCGAATTTGCAAACCTGCCCCGAGCGACTAGCGCAACTGAGTGGGATCTATGAATCGCTAAGCGATGGTCGCATTCATTTAGACTTTCGCTTATGGATATCGATAACCACCCAATCTTCTGGCGTTAAACAGATCGATTTTGATGCTATGAGAATTTCCAGGATTGCCACTCACCGAGAATGGGACAGTGGATTTCTCTCGCTGAAACGAAGTTTATACCACACGTTTACCGTTATCAAGCATGAATTAGAATCAATTGCATATGATGCGCCGGGTGACTCAGATGTATTAAATGAGTACGAAGAACAATGTTTGAAGCAATTGGGTGTTTTACATGCACTTCTTTCCTGTCGTGATCATTTCCCGTTTGCAGAGTGGAAATCCGAACGGGATTTTGGTAATGCAGAACTATGTGCTGCGGTTCGTTCTTTAATGGCTTTGCGAACTGAAGAAAGCGCAAACAGAATAGAGATTCCCGCAGAAATCGGTTCTTGGACGGAAATCAATATTCGTGGTGTGATTTCAAGCGTCTACACTTCGAGCATGAAATCTCGATATGATCAATTATTGGTTCATTCTTGTGTTAATCTTGTGTTAAATGCATGGCCGACACCTGATGACGGAGAGACACTTCATTCTACTGTAATTACGGCTCAGGTGACTATACCAGAAGCTGTGTATGCCATCGAGAAACTGGCGTTTGTGCCATGGATGTCAGTAATAAGCACTATTCCACATTTATGGATGAGTGAATCGTGCGGACCACCGCAGTTGAACGATACTTTGGCGTCTGGATTACCACATTCGGACGGTATTTCGTCATGGGATCCACAAAATTTGCGTAAAGAGCGACGACAGGTATTTGCAAATCAACTGGCAGTGATGGTCTCAAATCGAGGATGTAAAATATCTAAGATGCTGACTCCTCCCCAAGTTTCTCCGAACATGGAAGTCCTACCACTTCTTGAAGTAATCACAAATTCAGGAAGAATTTGGAGGGCATAGTGCTGAGCTGTGAGGATGACTCATTTGACTATGAAAAGCCAATTCGAGTTCTTGTCAAACATGAACAGAAAATACTGCAACACATTCAAACAGTGATTTTGAGCGACCTAAGATGGTTTGAAGCGGTGAGTTGTTTTCAATGTCTATTCATTCAGTGCAATACAATAATTTTGTTTCGTTTCGTATAGGTGAGCAACCGCGACCAATTACTCGACGCAACAGTCTTGCAAGCATTTAACGACCTACGCGACAACTGGGTTCCATCTAGCTGGCGAGTACTTCTCCGCCTTCCAGGAAAGATCGATGATTCAAATGAACGATACAGCCTTGAAAGATTTCAGCTTCTTCTCCAAGATCGACTCACCACTTTTGCATTCTGGTCCGAGCCTGAAGACGGCTTTTACAAGTTGCAGTTGGATAAATTTCTCGATACAAAGGTCCGTAGAAGCTTCCTGCCAAGGAAATAGCTGAACTAACTTTTGTAAATGTTTCTGACTTCGACGTTATTAGTGCGTACTCGAGGCTGTGCACCAACATTTCCTCCACAACCACGTGGGTAACGTTCTGTGTTCATCGAATTGTCTACATGTTGTTTCGATGTTTGAGGATACACCTCAATTGCCTCTTCCAGCTAAAGAAGATGTTGTCTACTTAGTGGAGTACGAGCCATGGGGCATTTGCAGCTACAAATTATTGATTCGAAGGGAAACTATCGTCACAAAACAATATCGCCGGAGGGTGTTCCTGTGGTTTTACAGATTACCTGTTCCTGCCTCTCAGAAGAGATTGCAACGGGTTCAGTTGCTAGTCACCTATCCAGCACTCCCTGGGAGACAAGTACCAAGGGTGACAGCGAAGTAGAGTCAAGACCAACCGGATTGATTAAGTTTTCGTGCCCCTTATTCCGAACTCCAGGGTCTGAAAATTACAACATTGTTGTGCTGAGTACGTTGCCGTTGGATCAGTTAGTTTTTAGCGGTGCATGCCTTCAGATCCGGACATTTGAGTAGAACTCGAGCTAGCCTTAAGCAGCATTAAATTTTGAGATAGATACTAGCTTAAGTGGTTTATTGTGTCTTGACAGTGTAAAGTTGTCGACTGAAGCGGATGACAAGTGGAATTCCAGCTTTCCTCATAATTTTCTCGCGACCTGGCGAGTTATCAAGCCACTGTAGAAGTCCTGTAATTTGTTGTTCAGGTGTTTCGTATCCTGGTTTTGCACTAAAGAGTTCTAAAGCAAGTCGAGCGAGAACCATACTAAACGCAACTTTTTTCAGCATTTCAGCATCAGAACCAGTTGGCAAGTCCTTGTCATGCAATGCAAAGTAAGCCTTGACCAAACCAGCGACTTCTGTGTGCAAGTGCTTAAGACTCACACGATCCATAAATGATGGAATTAAGTCGATGTCGATTGCAAAGTTGAGCACGAGTTCGAAACTCAATCCAAAGAGTTCAATCTTCGTGATAGAAATCGCCGCTGCTGCGACAGCGTTTGGAAGGTGTTGTGCACTGTAGTACTCACATATCGTACCGAGTGCACGTTGCTCACGACTTAGCACTGCGTTCATTTCCAAGATCGAATATACAACATCTTCACGTTTGTGTGTTCGGTTGATCGATGACGGCGGGTTCAAGTGACAAATTAGTTCTCCCATATTGATGTTAGTGCTTCTAGAATTTTGAAGGTGCTGGTTGGTATTTCCGTAGCCCAAGTTGAGTGCTAGACCATTCAGAATCGTTTTCAGCACTCGAGAACAAACTTGAGAGGGTGACCCAGCACTGCTGGACCGCCGGGTAATCGAACATGTTGAAGTGATCTGCTCCGTTGTATTGCTGCGGGTACTCTCTTAGTGTTTGTCGTTGACGCAAGTATGGTCGCAGATATAATGCCACTACTGTTTGTAGTACACGAAGCAAGTCCAACGAGGAAATCGTCGCATACCTACCAACGTCACTGCCTCATTGAATGCATCCTGATTGAAGAATCGATAGCGTTTAGCATCTCCTGCTAAACTCGTAGATTTTGTTGGTGAAGCTCGTTTCTTCGTCTTTGCCCAGCCGGTTGGCGGTGTCCATACTGGTTGTGATGCACCATTGAAATCTTTGCGTACTATTGAATTTTTCCGATTCGTTTGAGCCTGAGCCAGTATTCCAGCCAAAACAACGTCAACATCAGCTGGAAGTACGTTTGGGGTTTGCACCAACCCACTCTCCATGAAAAATCGACGAACTGTAGACACATGCACACTTTCATCGTTTAGTCCTTCGATTGATTTGTCAAGTGAATCAAATACAACAACCAAGCTGCTTTGGATCTCAGAAGTATCGATAGAGTTTGGATCATCGTTGAAATCTTTGTTGATCGCGCTAGTATGGGTGTGTATGGGATACACGCTGGCAGATCGAGTAAGTGGTGAAGAAAACGGTGTAGAACTTGTCGATGCCGATAGATGCCCAGTGAGAGACTCGGTCGGAAGAGAATTTCGACGTGTTGTAGTAAAGCCATTCGGAGTAGCGTAACCAGTTTGTTGGACCACTTGACGTGACGTTGCTGCCTTGGTCAGCTCGCTAAAAAAACCAGGACGCCGAGCATCAACATCTTCTTCTCGCATTTCGAGAGTCTCACGTCCCTCTTGTCGACAATCAACGAGTTGTTGCAAAATATTGATCTGAATCACACGGACACAGCAGTTAGTGAATAGCGCTTTGAGAATCTGCACAGTAGCCTACCTTCTCTTGTTTCAAGATTTTAATTTGTATAAGCGCATTATCTCGCTCTAATTCCACGCGTTGTTTGTTTTCACTGCTTTCGCGGGTCCGGATCATAAACTCAGTCCTCATACTCTCTGTTTGTTGTAGCTACCTTCACCTGCCTATCCTGTACCGACTGGTGAGAACACAGAGGAAGAACGACTAGAGCGATGGAGCTCGAAAAGTAGGGAGACGTAGGTGCGATCTTGGTTCAGAAGATATAGAAGTTTCTTAGTTGGTCTAGGTATGAATCTTGGCGATACGATAGATTAGGCATTGAACTGCGGATTGTCGGAACCGGTTCTAAGTCCTATAATGAATTCATTTATCGACAAACGAATGTTCAAGTTGTAGTTAGAACTACAACTTAGGAGCAACATCGCGTGCGTACTCCGGTCATTCTTGACCCTCATTGCCTTAAGAACGAAGACAACTGTAGCCTGCGTCGAGTCCAACCTTTGGCCGTGACACTGGTGCTTGTTACATGCCCACCCTACACGGCATCACTCCAGTTGGTTGATCCGCTTTGTGTTTGATAATTGTCATGTTTGGTACTGTTGAAAAGAAGATCTGTAGGATCTGCAGATTCTATGATCGGGCGAGAGCGCCGACCAGTTCAGACGAAGGTAGTCGCAGTTTTCTAATCTTACTCTCCATTTTGCGTATCAAGATACAGAGCTAGTTCTATCTTCCCTTTCTAACAGGTTTTGAGCCCAAATGGACGCAGCCTCCGAAGCCGCCGAGCTCGAGCAGAAGACGCCCGTGCCGGCGGCTGACGTCGCTCAAGTCAAGATCGGGATGGACGACGGCGATGAAGTGGAGAGCCACGCCGCAGCTCGCGAAAGGGGCAAGAGTGAAGCGCAAGACACGGAGATGATGGCGCTGCTGCGCGCCATGGCTGCGCGGATGGATAAGCTAGAGGAGTCAAACTCCAAGCTGGAAAAGACGCTGGCGGCGAAGAAGAACGACTTGAGGGTCGACACATTCATGACTCCCCCCGCAAGCCCGTTCGCCTCGCGCATGGGGATGGACGTGCGCATGCACATCGACTCACTGGCGGGACCGCGAAGATCACCGCCGATGATGACGACGCCGCGAAGAGTGGAGCCGATTCACCAGTACTTTACAGCACAACATCAAGATCACGAGGTGTCACTTTCCCGGCTGCAGCACCTCTACGCTGCACAGCAAGCACAGCAAGCAGGAGCAGCCCATGGTGTACCTCCCGTTCATTCACCACGCCAAGGTCAAGCCGGTCATGGACAAGGCCAAGGCGGACATGGGCAGGACGGCATCGGCTACCCTGACGCGCGCCAAAAGAAACTGGCCATCAGGCCTTTCAACGGCAAGGAGCTCTATGTGGGGCTCGGTTCCGGATTCCTGGAGTGGGGCAAGCGCTTCGAGAGGCAGATACTGCTCGCGCAGGCAGCCTGCGGATTCACATGGACGGAGTTCGTCAAAATCGACTTGCTCGGGAATTACCTGACGGGGACAGCTGAGCGATACTACAACCGGCAGGTGGAGACATGGTGGTATCAGATGCCGACGCTACAGTACGTCATGGAGAAGATGCTAGAGACCTTTAAGACCAACATAACGCCCGCGCAAACGATGCAGCTGTTCACGGCCCCGAAGGACTCGAAGAGGACGTGGCCAGAGCACTACATGTATTTGGTGGCAGTGTCGGAGGCGACCGGTGGAGGCGCAGATTATTTGGTGCTGAACAACGTTGTGCAGTATGCTTCGGCGGATTTGAGGACGGTGCTCATGGCCAGGTCGACAGCGCGCGTACGGACTCCTTGGCACACGCTGAGGAGCTCGCCCACTTTGCCCAAGCATGGGAGATCGAGGCGAAGAAGAAGAACCTCGGACAGGAACTCGTCGGAGTCGTTAGTGAGCGTGGAAGGAAGGAAACTCGCAGGTGTCATAAGTGCGGAAAAGTTGGACACTCGAGGGCTGCGTGCCTGGATAAGGGAGAACGAGGCCAGCCAGACCTCACACTTGCAGTGAGTGATGCCTTCATTGAGCCTGGCAGAGATTGGATATTGGACAGTGGCTCCAGTCGCCACTTAGTGAACGACCAATCATGGCTCGACGATTTAGTACCGCACGTGGACTCATGCACGCAGCCGAACGGAGACCCGCTCAACATCACGACGAAGGGTACGCTCACGTTGCGCGTCAAGGTGTGCGGAAAGGAGCAGACCCTAAAGCTCACGAACGTATACTACGCGGCAAACTTAACGCACAACTTGCTGTCTTACGGCACTCTGGACATGATGGGGTATACGCTGGCGCACCGAGGTGGACAGCGTGTTTTAGCGGCCAAGGACGGAGGGCAAGTGGTGTTCAACGTCGACCTCCGGAAGAAGGTGCTGGTGGTGGAAGCAACAGTCGTGAAACAGCAGGTGCCCCCGGCCGAGGTCATTATGGCTGCACTGGAGAGAGAGACTCACGGGGGCGACGAGGCGTCCAGGGATGTGCAGCAAGGAACGCTCGTGGAATTCCACAAGCGACTGGGTCACTTGAACTACGACTCTGTGGAGAGGCTTGCACGGGACCCGAGCTCTGGTATCGCGCTCACGGATCACAAGCGCATGAACGGCCTGACTTGCGCAGAAGGCAAACAGAGCAAAGGGAGGCAACCGCAGAAGGACAGTGGTGCGCACTCGCCCATAGATCGCATTGGTGGTGTGATATGCTCGGACCTGAAAGGGCCGATGACGCCTACAGATCGGGTGGGAAACCAGTACATGATCAACTTTGTTGATCACAAGAGCAACTATGTGAGGGTGTTTTTGGCGAGGACAAAGGACCAGGCCGCAAAGAAGTTTGAACACTTCTTGGTGTTCTTCGAGAAAGAATTTGACTGTATAATTCGCGTGCTGAGGACGGATTCGGGCAGGGAATACCAAAATGTAGATCTGTTCTGTAAGACCACTGGCGTTTCGAGGCAGCGGAGCGAAGCCAACAACCAGGCTAGCAACGGAAAAGCAGAGCGCATGCATCGCACCGTGATGAACATGGCACGCTGTATGGTGTTTGCGTGTGGGCTTCCTTTGAGCTTTTGGGGAGATGCAGTGCAGTACGCGACCTATATCCTCAATCGAGCCCCGACAAACGCAAACCCAGGACGTGCTTCGCCACTGAAGGTGTTGACGACGCAGACACCTCAGCTCGGCAAGATAGTGGTCTTCGGGTCGCCGTGTACGTCTACAGAGACCCCAGCAACAAGAACTTATCATCAAGGGCCCAGCAAGGCATGATTGTCGGCATCGGCGAGGAGGTAAAGGGGTACAGAGTGTACTTGCCCAAGGACAAGAAGGTGGTGACGTCGCAGCACGTGCGGAGCATCGAAACCCTGAACAAGACACAGAACTTGCAAGTGCAGAGACTGTACCAGGACGAAGGCGAAGCTGAGGCTGAGGAGGAGTCTGGAGAAACAGGGCAGCAGAGCTGTGGACCAAAGCAGCTCTGACAAGAAATCGACAACAAAGGCCGCGGGAAGGGGCGCAAGATGAGCTCCAGGAAGAAGAAAGTTTGGACGAGGGAGAGACATGCGACTCGCTCAGTTGCGAGAGCTGCAGGATCTGAATCGGCCAAGGCCGAGCGGGAGAATAGGACTGCAGGAAATGTTGTGAACAACGTGCTGGAGCGCGACCCCAGGAACTATAACGAGGCCATGCGGAGCCGACTCAAGGCTGCCTGGTTAAAGGCCATCTTGAAGGAGCTCATGGCACTGGAGGCGAACGGAGTTTGGGAGGTGGTGCGACTGCCGAAGGGCGTTCGGGCCTTGCACTCGAAGTGGGTCTTCAAGGCGAAGCTGGACGCAGAAGGGCTGATTGAGCGACTCAAGGCTCGACTTGTAGCCTGCGGCAACGAGCAGGAATTCGGAGTTAATTACAGCGTGACATTCGCTGCTGTCATCGATATGACGAGCGTAAAGCTAATACTGGTACTTGCCAGGAAATGGGGCGTGCCCGCCAAGCATGGGGACGTGCCCAACGCCTACGTGAAGGCGGACAAGGAAGAAGAATTACGGATTTACATGCGTGTGCCGCAAGGAATGACGATCTCCGAGGAAATATTGAAGGAACCCGGCGTGGAGACTGACGCTGAGGTAGTGCTAGAGCTCAAGAAGGCGCTGTACGGGCTAAAACAAGCCGGTCGACTCTGGAGCAAGCTGCTGCACTCGAAGCTCGTGGAGATTGGCTTCCACCAGAGCCTTGTAGACATGTGCGTGTACTACAGATACAAAGCGGGAGTGCTAATTATCGTGGGGGTCTACGTAGATGACCTACTCGTGACGGGAACACATCGGCATGCGGTGGACGTTTTCTTTGAAGAGCTGAAGTCGCTGGAGATCAAGGACTTGGGATGCGCTCGCAAATTCCTTGGCATGAGGATCGGCTACAGCGAAGAAAACGGGTACGACCTGGATCAGGAGGTAACCATCGATGAGTTGCTACAGGGTACGGGTTGGAAAAGGCGCATGCAGTGCGTGTACCTATTGGGAAGACTGGAACGAAGCTCACGATGTGTCAATGGAGCTGCTGCCCGTCGTCGGAGGCGCTGGGGATGTGACAGTGAAGGATTTTCAATCTCTAGTCGAAGTTTGCTCTGGATCAGTCGCTGCACCAGGCCAGATATTGCGTTTGCCGTTCACAAGGCGACGCGAAGGACGCATGCCCAACAGTTTCAGATTGGAAGTTAGCTAAGCGCGTCCTGCGCTATCTAGCTGGAACGAAGTCGCTGAAGCTGCGCATGAGAGGCGACGGTGATGCGGACCGGCCACTGAGCGTGGTTGGATACAGTGATGCAGACTATGCTGCTGACAAGGCCGACAGGAAGTCGACCACTGGAGGACTCGTGACTGTTTATGGTATGCCCATCAGTTGGGTCTGCAAAAACAGGGCGGTGTCTCGCTTCCCACGATGGAAGCTGAGTACACCGCCGCGTCCGTGGTGGCGCAGGAATTGCTTGGAGTACGGGAGATTCTGAGGGAGATGAAGGTGATGCTGGATGTGCCGATGATGTACGCGTGGACAATCAAGCCGCGCTGAAGCAGCTTGAAGGAGAGCAGACGTCAGGCAAGGCGAAGCACATTGACGTGCGTATCAAGTTCGTCGGGGATACGTGCAGCGCGGCTTGCTGCTGGTCGAGTATTTGGAGACCAAGGAAATGCCAGCTGATGTGCTGACAAAGGCGGTGAGTGCGCCGAGAATGCTCGAGTTGCGGGCTCGAGTCGGACTACATTGAGGTTGTAGGAACTCGCTGAAATCGTCGGCGAGGAGGAGTGTTGAAAAGAAGATCTGTAGGATCTGCAGATTCTATGATCGGGCGAGAGTGCCGACCAGTTCAGACGAAGATAGTCGTAGTTTTCTAATCTTACTCTCCATTTTGCGTATCAAGATACAGAGCTAGTCTACCATCCCTTTCTAACAGGTACCATTGTTTAGTATTGATCGTTTGAACTTTTGGAGTTTCTACCCAATCACCTCAGTATCGCACGGACACCTTGACACACGAAGAGAAAAACTAAAGGAAGATTAAGTGTTGAAGTTTTTAAAGTAAGTGCAAAGTGTACTAAAGATACTTCAAGAGAGGAGAAGAGAGCCTAAGAGAATCCGAGGTCAAGGACATGTGACAGCTCTAGCGGTCAACACCTCATAAATATGTTACATCTCATATTTTACGAATGAAAACAAATCCAAATTAAATCTAACCCTACCACTACTATACGAGTAACGCACCGTCGGCCACACTCACCATCTTACAGACTTTTCCTGTTTTTTTGCATATTTTGATGTATCCCCTTTTTGCATTTACATTCCATTTCGCATCCTATCAAATCACATAATCACTACCACACAGCATCATGAAAAGGCAAGGCATTACAGTCAAAAATCCCATATGTTTTCGCATAGTGCGCAGTGTTGTTAACCATTGTTGAGTAAAGATTGTTGAGTAATCATTTTTGGTGCTACGTAAAATTCCAGAAAAACGATTTACCACAAATTATTACATTATTACACACCAAGAGAGTTTTGCTGTAAATCCTTTTGTTGTGATTCGTTACGTTGTTACCACACATTGTTACCACACATATTATTACAAGAAAGTGTCGAACAGTGGTTTGTTTGCTGTAACCACACAAATAGAGTTTTGTTGTAATTCATTTTGTTGTTACCCAAAAATTCGTTTTACTTACGTTGTGTCGATTATTCAGCTTACTTTCATTCCTCAGGTTCCAATTTGAGATGAAGCGACCTTTCGACAATTCCGACGATGTAGGCGAGCATCCGAACAAATGCCCATGCCTGCGTTCGATTCAATACCTCGACACGATCAACAACCTGGCGGCATTAATTTGCGAACAATCCACACAAGTTGCCACTTTGCGGGAAGGATGCGTACATCTCATGCAACTATCGAGATTCAAGAACGATTGTTGGAAGAGGACGGGATGTTCAAAAGTGATGGGGACGAACTCTAAATGTTCGGTACGGATGGTTAGGAGTCGGAAGATGATGGTGACGAAGCGTATTACGACGATGACTACACGGAGGATGACTGTGAATACAGCTATATCACAGACGACAGCGCTTTCGAGGATAGCGATGAAGATGAGGAGCCATGGTTTATAGAAAATTTTGGCCAATATCATCGATTTAACTGATGATTAAATCACTGCGAATTTGTTGACTTTTCCCAGAGGTAGGAATTTCGGCATTTTCCCGCGATATCCACAAAAAATCAGGTTTCTTTGATTGACTTCTCCTTAGATGGAAATATAGGAATGTAAAAACTTTTCCTTAATTTTTGCATATTTTATGATAATCTATTGTTTGGCTGTTGATATTGTTCTGTCGTCAGTGCAGCTCGCTTTTACACCAGCCGAAAAATTTAAGTGAAACCATGACGAGCGCACGTCATTTCAGCTGTTGGAGCCTCTGCATGGCGTGCATCTCACTTTTCCTGGGTGCTCCTTCATTTCTCAAATTCCTTTTGCCATGCCACGAGGGACAAGGAAGAGAACGAGAGAGGAAATTCTTGATAAATTACGGAGAAATGCTGCTGTGAATGCACACACCAAGTGGTCCAGAAGAGCCCACAGAGAGGAAACGGCGAAGATCAAGACGAAGCGCCAACCGGTGCCGATTGAACCAACTGTTGACAGCTCTACAGCTAAATGAAGACACCTCCGCGTCTGCCGTGGATATGGCGCCAGGCACTAATGCAGCAATTGAATTGCAGGATTTGCCTGATACAAATGGCCACGGGGTTGAGAACGAGAGAGGAAATTCTTGATAAATGGCAAATTATCCGATAACGATTCTACAACCGACAACATCATTGTCCAAGGAGCGACCAAATAGCAAATTACGGGTCGACTGTATCGGCCAAGGAGAAACCATTGGTCGGGAAGTTTTGGGCGAATTGAAATAGAGCCATCGTGCAATGTCAAGCACAACCCGGACATGAAGTTTTTCCAGTTCCACTTCACTTATTACGAAGACGAGGTATTGCTTCGAATTATTGGTTGGTTCCACCCACAGCTAATGGATCCCTGAAACAGCGACACTGCTCCATTTTCATTGATGCAACATTCAGATGTGTACCAACTCGGTTCTACCAATTGGTTATTACGATGGTGTACGATCCAATTTCTGATTTGTATCTTCCAGTTTGGCACGTGCTGACATCCGGAAAGACTTCCCAGATTTATGAACACATCTTTCACTACATCTGTGTTGCATCTAAGAAGCAGCTAGTTCCAGCTCATATTGTCTGTGATATTGATTTGCAATAATCAAAGCTGTCAAGGTCCAGCTCCCAGATTCTTGAATTGGGGGTTGTCTTTTCACTTCAAGGAAGCATTACGTCGGAAATGCTCAAGTTAAAAATCACCGAAGAAGAAGTGGCTTTGGCCATGGGTACATCGATGGTCTTACCTGATTCCCGGTGCGACATCGTGTTCAGAGGGATTCATGATGTTCGGTTAGGCAATGATCAAGCGTGACTGCAGGGATCACGGTATACTGTACTCTAGAGAGAGTTGGAAGAAGTTTTGGGAATATTTCACGAATACCTGGATAAAGAATTTGTACCGGAATGGTGGAATGTCCATGGCCTCAATGAGGACATTGTCAACCAGACTAACAACCCTCTTGAAAAGTACAACCGCATGCTCAACAATGCTTTCTTCGTATTGATGTTTGGTTTTAGATGAAGGAGACTTGGGCAGTAGTTGGTAAGAAGAATTGTGATTGGCAAAGTTAGTTATCGGCACCGGAGACTTACCCCGGTGTCATTCGTATCCTATCCTGTAATCAATGATCAATCATAAATCAAAGGTAATGTAGGCTTCGTGATTTATAATCATAATTTAATATACAAACGGATGTATTTGAATCACTGACAGGACGCATCCTCAATTGCCTCTCTGTGTCCTTAGGAGGTTCAACCATACGGTGCATATGATTTGCACCTGACCTTGTCTGTGACGTTTAAACGTGTCTTACCGAAACAGCGATTATCAAAGTGAGAGACATAGGCGGTGAGAACTTTATGCCGCACGGTGGATTTAGAAGTATACCTTCAATCTTTATCGTTTTGTTTGTTGGTAGTTGCTTCTGTCTCCTGTGCATTTTCAAATTGCAATTCGCTACATTTGAAGCAAGCCAAGTTTCTCAGCCTAAACAAATCACACAGGAGAAGGTACCGTCCATATCGATCGCATGGACGTGTAGCAAACATAGCCAAGGTGGCAACATATCGACCTACTGGGCAGCAGCAGACGCGAGCCTGACGCTACAGTCTTGGCTAGCCCGAATGAATTTTATCTGTTCGTGTGAAATGGATCTGTTTGTTTTTCTAACAGGAAGATAGATGTGGTGTGCTTGGTTAAAGCTCTTTACACTTGAATTTTATAACATTTTTTACTTTTCTAACGTTTTACGCTCTGTTTTGCCCCTTTTTACTGCAGATGCCAGTATCTCGTCGTAGTCTCTGTCATGGTGCAGCACCAGGAGATGCTTGGTAATCGGTACTCGATGTGTGGACTTGTGCCCATCAACAACAGTCTTCAGCAACGAGATTTTCTCACTGCTGGGGCCATGTAGCCTGTGTTGGCCCAGTTATCCAAGGTTAGGCCCAGTGAAGATCACGGTCATCCACAGTACGGCGCCTACACCATTGACGCTTTGCAGAAAGGTGTGCAGAAGCTAGGGAAGCAGCTACATTACCTCAACACCAAGTCGGGTTTCAAGAGCCGGGCTAAGCGTTTGGGCTGGATTATCCGGAGCCGCAAGCCTGCGCTTATCGTCATCGGCCAAAGACCTGGACCACAGAAAGGCACGTGGCACTGTATTGCCCGCCCCCGGATAGGAACACTTTTTCTTTATTGACTCAGATTGTTACCACTATTTCCCCAGCCGTGAACATTTGCTCTCTATATTTTCGAGCGCAACGATGATGTGTATTTATAGAGGATATTCCTCGAGTAGCTACTGTAACAAACACCAAATAAAGTACTGAGTTTAATTGAGACTTTTACCGTCGCGTTGCGCTTTCATATGAAGGCGATTTAAGTGTAGCATTTCTACCAGGAAATATATAGCATTGTTAGCGGGATTTAGTACATCCTGGTTAATATTATCCCAATTTTGATTTGGCCTCGCCCTTGTCTAATGGCTGCTGCCACCTTACGTTGTAAACCTTTGAAGTGGCAGCTAATCTCGCGCTCTAATTCCACAGACATGACATTACGGTAATCTTGGAAGAGGTTGTGAAATGCTGATCGATGACCCGCGTAGTTATAAAAACTGTGATATCTGCCGTTCCACTTCTTCATAGAGACCACCCATGTCATGAAGTCGCGTGCTGTAATGCTGTTGAAGTCAATCGGAGGATTATCAGGTGCTGCCGATAAAGCGTGTTTAATGGATTTTTTGTCTGCTAATCCACCAGCGTCATACTCGAGTGAGTTCGCGAATTCGTCCAGCACTACCTACCGCTTGTGTTTAATCATCCACTGCAAGAAGCGCGTCGTTGAGCTTAGATGGCAAGCACGCGAGCTAATTGATATCGTACTCGCACGGGCGTTGGTAACTTTTCCCTACAACACCAGTAAATCGATCAGTTCAGCTTGCATTTTTCTGACAAGTTCGCACTGTTCTATCCTTGATATGATATATATTGAACATAGTATGCAACGTGAAGAGTCGCTAGTAGGAATTTCCAGGATCTGCGTCCTGAAAAAATACAAAATATTGCCACTCTCGTCAAGAAAATTCCAGACAATTGCATTTCCTCAACCTAAAACGGCCAATTAGCGCCCGATTTTGAAAGGACAAAACATTCGACGACAATAATTAGTAATTTGTATTACAGGCCACTCTAAAATCTACTCTAAAGTGGTTGTCAAGTCCCCTCAGACCAGTGGCTAGTGAGCTGCAAATCCCTACTCTGAGGAGACATAATAGCCAGGTTAGAGTTGCTGTTCACTAAGCGTTTTTATATCTTAATAGTATGCTTCTTCTAAGCAAGATGGTCTTGTGACCCCGTCACACTTGGTAGCACTTGCAGTCAACCCTAGCATACACGGGACAACTGGACTACCTAAATCCTCTATGGGCTCAATTTGTGGGCTACGAATGGAGAAGAGTCTCTTCATATGACCGATACTCAGTTGAGTCGGTCCGGAAGATGGCGGGCGGCGTTGTAGAAGACGGCCTATGAAGCATTGCAGCTGCTACGCCGACCGAGCAGGTCGAACACATTGATGTGTTCGACACGTATGAGAGAGGGCTTATCGCAACGTGCAGGGGCTGCAGGACTCCATGTCTCAGGTAAAACCAGCCCCCTTAGCTGTTGAGGCTTCAGATAAACCCTATGAAGGGAAGGAGGGAGAGTATGTGGTATTGGGTTCTAATGGTGGGGTAGCTACCCTGTCGTTAGGCAAACTGCCACAGAACCTTTCGATGAAAAGCGAGGGTTCACTCCATTGGATGATTATACATCCCGCGGCCGAGTGACAGAGAAACGATAGTGACATCCTGGAGCTTCGGCCAGCCTAAATAACCTGGCCGAGGGTTCCTGGATTAGGCCGAGATAGGGCTCTGTACCCATCTCAGATCCCTTGTCTCACGTCTGTACAGTCCCAAATCCGTACTTAAGTGTGAGTTGTCGCCCCTCGGTAGTACTTATGCTGAGACCTCGGAGGCTCCTACCGAGATTTGTTTACGCTTGATATTTGTAAATATGCATAGGGCAAAACATAGGCTGACGTACAGAGGCTCTCAACCTCACATTAAGTCGTTTATAAAACGCAGTCTTTCCCCTAGCTGACAAGAGTCAAGTCCGACTTAGGTAAGTGTAGCTAGCTTATTTAAGTACCAGGACACACTCAGTTGTGTGGGATGCCTGTTGGTAGACTCAAGGTACATTGAACCGAGGGTTTATCCTGGTCAGGCCAAGCGTTGGTGTGGCCGAGAGATCGGAGGCGACAGTGAAGTGTCGTTACGTGTATATTTATGGTCTATTAAGGTCCTAGTATATATTTGCTCCCCGTTGAGGTTATACCTCGACACCCCTGTATAAGGCCTAACACGCCGGTACCCTTCCTCTGAGAGACTGCAGGGTTACGCGCGAAAGCGCAATATAACACCCTGGTCTAAGTTCGTGGCTAATGTGTAGGTAAGGGTGACCTACAACAACATCGGTATACAGAAGCGCTTACAACCGACCCGGTGTAAGGAATCGTTCCTGGACTTCAGGTTTGATCCAACAATCGCTGACCTTCACGGGGAAGCGTGTGTTATTGGCGGGAACTCACCCGACAAGTGAGAATTCTATCGTGTCCTACACGACAACTGTGCCGCGACCCGGGATTGGTGTGACCTTCTGTGTATTGTGGTTGTGTTAGGTTCTACCCAAACGAGCATTAGAGAGAGAGAAGAAGAGAAAAATTGGCGAAAGGAGGCAAGTCAGCGGTACCAGAAGCACCGATGAAGTCAACTGAAGCCCGTATTGAGCCTACGGTGCACCCTGGGAGTTCGTTGTCGACACCGCCGACATCTCGTTTGGTGACGATTGCTTTGTTTTGACGAGTCGGTTGGCTACTCCGACGCCAAGGACGATGATGATGGAGAGTACCTGGAAGTGAAGGCAGCAATGCCCGACCTTTCGGAAGCCACTGTGGTATCTATCAGTTGCAGCGGAAGGGTGAAGTCGCTCGCGCGTAACCTCACCGAAGATCTGGACGACGAGCTGGTCCTGAACCAGGCACCGAGGACAGTGATGATGGGACTGACGGTTTGAAACCGTTGGCAATGCCCGGGAAGGCAACTTCTCAGTTGACAAGCAACCGGTCATCAGGCAACGGCGACGCCCCGGCTGCCAACAAGGTTCTAGGTCGTTGGCTAGAACTCATGAAGATTAGGAGCAAGCGGATGCAGCTGTTCGGCGAGAAGTCGGACCGCCAGGCCGTCTGGATGGACCTCGGGGGTGCGCTAGCTGTGCCCATTGACTCAACGAGCACTCAACAGATGGCTCCGGGTACTGTGCTACTTCTCTTGCTATGGGGTGCGAGCCTCAGAGGATTCCATCTGTCGCCGCACGCAAGGATTGGACGCCGACCGACGCAGAAGTGGAAGAAAAAGTTGCGTACATCGTTTGGGGTGTCCGAGATTGGGGCAGGCCGCAGGCTATAGCCCGACGCGCACCGGAAGCGACGCACCCATCAAAGGTCCCATTTCCTCAAACGCCCTAGATGCGTGTCAACGAGGGTTCCGATACTGGTGTTTTTAAGGCCACAGGCGAGACTTTACAATACATGCAAGATTCGCATATGGTGACACCGAGATCTTCAAGGCGATCGAGCGGCTGACTGAGGAGACAGAAAGCCTACTCCCCACTCTGACCACTCGTCAGAAGACTCGCCGACGTCCCGCCAGGAATCATGATAGCCAGGAAGATTCGTCGGACAGCGATAGCGACTCTGTGACTTCGACTATCTCGATGGGAACTTCGCCAAAGAATGGGAGCGTCAGATCCGCGAGCTGAGCAAGGCGGAGACTAAAAGCTCAACCTGGACTTGAGCTCGCAACCCACCTTCCACTCGGCAACATCAATGCCTGTTTTGGACTCCGGAACAAGAGCGAAAAGTCCATGCAATGGCTCAAAATCTTTATCTACCAGATGAAGGGAACGCACACGCCACCGAACGAGTGGTGTATGGTGTTCGAGCTCAGCCTCCATGATGAAGCCCTACATTGGTACCGACAACTTCCACGCATGACTCGTCGTACGTGGTAGTTGTTGAGTGACGCGTTCATCAAGTACTGCTGCTCACGGTTTACCCAATCTGCGAAGGCTCCGTATTATACAGCGAAGCTAAAAGACAAAGAAGACGTCTGTTACTACTTGAATAGGCTTAACGGCTACGCTCGCAATGCTGGAGTGCAGTTCAAGAACGGTGGACGCGATACTAAGGACCACGCGGAATATTTTATGGATACATACGATGACCGAGGTCTAGAAGAGTGTCTGCGTCACGTCCGAGTTAAGGATATTCACGAACTCGAAGATATGATCAATACCATCCCATGTCGCAGAGAGTGCAAAACGGTCCGAGAATCGTCGGGGAGCAGTCCTAAGGACCAGAAGATAGTCGACGGCACGATGGCAGGCGCATCGAGGGTTCACGAGACAGTTATCGCCGAGATCTACATCACCGAGAACGTCGTTGGGATGATTCACGACCGGCGGTCACGGTAGCAAATGCGCTGACCAACCTCGTCGCTGCATTGAACATGAATGACGCAAGTCGGTCTCGACCGAACCGCCCAGAGACGCGCCAACACAGCTATGGCAACGTCGAGACATCCAGACATGGCGAACGGCACCGAGACGGTAGCCGATGCTTCAGCGAAGGTTCCGATAGTGATTACAGTCTTGACGGCGAATACGGTCATGTTGCAGCAGCCAACGACAGCGAACGCCGCGCCGCCGCAGAGGGAACGTTTGCCCGGTCCGACCACCGACACCCCCAGGGAGGTAATGGTCAGTTCACCAAAGACCGAGGCTACGGACGAGATAGTCGATAGCGCCAGTACGGTCCTTGTGCAGCCTGTGGGAGTATGTCGCACTCCGCGCACTACTGGTACAGGCGATGCAAGTTATGTAAGCAAGTGCATGACGCTGTAAAGTGCGACGCCCTCAACGAGCTCACCAACCTCCTACGATCGAAGGTCGACAAGAAGGATCTCACGCCTGAGCTGCTTGGGGTTCAGGAACCGTTTAAACTAGGCAGCCCGCCAACTGAAACTGGGTTGGTCCCAATCCGGCTGCCGGAGTTAACCGAATCTGCAATAGACGCCGACGATATGTCCGCGTTCGCAGGTAAGGTGAATTGGCCCGAAGACCGAGAGATTACGAGTGTGAAAGTGATGGAAAATGAAAAGGAGAGAGGTGTATACCTCAGTGAGTGTGGAGTGAAAAGAGAGGAGTGTTAGTGAACCTAGTGGCCGCAAGATCAGGGGTCGATACTAGTACGTCCCGATTGAACAATCACCTCGAGCTCATCCCGAGGACGAAGTTTTTCCCGGCGAGAGATTGGGGTGGTGGTCGTCCCAACGATACGACAAGAAAGAGAATGATAGCTTGGTTAAAGGCGCGGTAAACGCTGTGCGAACGAAGATTCTGTTTGATACTGAAGCCAACGTCGTGTAATCTCGGCGGACTACTCCAAGAGGCTGCGGTTGCGCGAGGTCCCGGACAACGGCCGAATCTTGGAAGTGCGGGGCATTAACTCCGGAGTGATAACGACTCGTCGACGAGCGCTCGGGAACATCACCCTGGGTTGGAAGGGAGTGTACGAGTTTGAGATGCGGATCATGGACCACAGTGCAAGAGTCGATGTAGTCTCAAGGAACGGGCTTCGTGATTCCGACAGGGGTCCCACTGGACCTGTTCCACGGGACAGCCAGACTGCCAGATGAAGTAATGGTGCCATTAATGAAGTCGCTGAGTGCCATGGATGATGACCCCTATGGCTCTCAAGTAGTTGGAGGACCTACTGAGGACTTGTAATCTCGGTCATGAGTGGCGAGACTTTCGGCCCAGGTGCAAATGAAAAGACACTCACGATGTTTGGATCAGACGGACGGAGAACTCGTCCCTAACAAAACGAGGTTTAGATGGGGGCATCCGACATGGATCCTGCTGGCGAATTGTTCGAAACACGAGTCGGTAGTGTTTGGGCGATCTTCCGCGTGAGTCTGGATACGCACGCCTACGATCTAACAAAAATAAGGAATGGCAGATCCTCGCCTACGCAGAGAGCCGTCATGAGACGCTGTTTGAACGAAAAAGCAAGCTCTACGAATGTTGGCTAGCCGAACAATCACGTGCGGTCGAGCGCAGAGAGTATCCGACACCTCGGAATATTCTCACTCGAGCCGCCGATGATTCGGTCCCAGTCAAAGAGGCCCAAGCCTACTGCGTCGAGGATATGACCCAACTCACAGTCGCGATCAGCTGGAATCGGAGACAAAGCGACAAACCGCCGGCAGCCAGGACTGCTGCGGATGTATTGGACGGCGCAGCGGTCGAGAGGGTACCAGCCAGGGAGTAGGAGCACACACCCCCGTCTCTATTGAAGATCCGGAGTGTATATTGGATGCAATCCATTCGTCAGCGATGTACTAGATCGCAGCAGGAGTTGTGTTTGGACGCGACGCTGAAAAGAGCGACGTGTCCGAGCACTTGGCAGAACGTCATCGAGCTCACCGACTACGCACAAGAATGGCATTCCTGCCTGACCTGACCGTGATCACGGTTACTGCTTTAGATTACACGCCGGTCCGAACGTTCAGAACAAGGACATGGATGTGGATCAACAGCAGGAACTTGTGGATGTGTTCAAGTGCCACGAAAAGATCATAATCTCGAGTGGCAATGAGCTAACACCGCCAGCATACGGTGTGGTGTGCGATATTGACGTGCAGGGATACGCGCCCATCAAAGGAAGGCTCGGAAGAGGCCGCTACTATTTCTCCGGAAGCTGTACGAGCTCCTGAAAGTTCTGCTACGAGGCTGGAATGATTACTTCCTCGGACAGCCCGTGGGCGTCCTCGATTGTGATTGTTCTGAAAAAGAACGGTGTCGATATCCGTCTGTGTATTGATTACAAGATGGTGAAGGCATTCACAGCGATGATGTAGTAGACTATGCCGCTGGTCAATGACCTTTTAACCGATATCGAGATCTATCTCTGGTTCTGCTCGTAGGATGCGTGGAGCGCATTTTGGGCCATAATGATGATACAGAGAGCTCGAAAGATATTTGCATTTGTTTATGCACTGGGACATTTTGAGTGGCTACGGATGTCATTGGTCTCAAGAACGCACCGATGATTTACCTGCGGGTGATCGAGAACGCCCTTTGGGGATTTGTCCAGACGCAGGGCGCGTGGTCGCAATTCGCGAAGGATATGCACGAAGCCGAGGAACACACCAAGGATTCCCGGACAGCTGCTACCCAGGACTGTGAGCGTCAATCCGAAGCTCAACCGAGGCCTCGAACCAAGTTTGAAGCTGACCGAGAGTCTTCTACCATTATAGATGCAGTATACCTGTTGGTGAATAGTCCCACGGGTGGCATGTTTGCGAACGGCGAGCCGGACGAGTCTTCGCTGGTCCCGGTGTTCGACCGAAGATCCTTCGTCGACATGCGCTTCTGTAACGAGATATTCGGCGACTGCTTAGCGACGTTGGACCGACAGCTCCAACGCTTGACAGTGTCGAATCAGTGTCAGCTTCACGAAGACTAGATTCGTGCAGTCAAAGGTAGACTTCCTGTCCCACGAAGTCTCGTCCGAGGTCATTCAACTCCATCATAAGAAGACCAAGGCTGTCACGAAAGATCCCCTTCCCAACGTCGAAGAAAGGATGCAGTCGTTCCTTGGTGCGCTCAACTATTACATCCGGTTCATCAAGGACTTTGCAGTGTACAGTGTTGCGCTGTATCAGTTGAAGGACGCAGTCTTCGCATCTAGGGGTGACCTCACGGTGGCCAAAAGATGTTTTGCAGTACTTCAGCTGAAGGTGATGGACGCCCCATATTGCGGCACTTCGACCGAGACAAAGAGGTGCACGTCATGAACGAGTGGGCGCTGAGCTCCACTCTCAGGCAAGAACACGACGGTAAGCTACTCCCGTTCGGTTTTGCGAACGTGTTCTCAAGGATGCCGAGATGAACTATCATCCGGCTGAGAAGGAGATCTTGGCACTTCTACTGTTGCTGAAGGTGTGCTACACTCAGCTCGCAGGTCGGACCATCCATGTCTATACGCGGTTTCGGCGCTCTACAGGGTACATAAGTCCAAGACACTGTTCGGACGCACAACCCAGTTCGCAGTCATGCTGTCCCCGTGGCACTTAGTAGTGCAGTGGGCGAAAGAACGAGACTGCTCGTTCGCCCAGCTCCTCCAAGCAGGGTTGACGAGCTTCGTCAACTTAGAATGACTCGTTAGCACAAGTTGCACCACCAACCAAAGGGTCACCGAGCATTAAGATGGACCCGAACCTACTGTATGCACGGCTACCGAGGTCCTACCAAGGCCTTGTGCTGTCTTTCGATGGTTCGGCTAAGACCTAGAAGTACGGTGGCTATGGCAGTTGTACATGGATACTGAGGATATTACCAGAGTTGACTATAGTGACCGCTGCGAGTGCTTACCTCGAGGCGACCACGGTGAACCTGGCCGAGTATGCGGGAATGAACAACGGAGTACAAGCTGTATTAAAACATACGACTGAGGACTTAGTTATCGTGGGCGACTCGCAATCCAGCAGTGCAGTCTTTAGAGGTGATCGCATGTCGTAAGGGGTCACTGTAGACCCAACTGAATCGCCACCGAGAGCTCACAGCCAAGTTCCGGTCAGTGAAGTACTTACACGTGGTCCGAGAGTTCAATGCCGCTGCAGATTCGCTTGCAAGCCAAACTCTCGTGAGCAAGGTGTCTAAAGTGGTATCGACCGAGACCAGGCAGTCGGAATTGACCACGCTAAACCGCTTTCAAGACGCCATCTACGAACCAACTGCTAAGGCAGAGACCGAGGACAAACCATCGGTCAACATGTTCCGAACCCATGTGAGAACAAGCTCTCCCCGTCGCAGAACTTTTTTTGATTTTGTACAAGACGACTCTTAGACTGGACGGCTAACGGTGACTACCCGGCAACAAGCTAAAGTTAACGAGAAGCGGGTCAGATTTGCCAACGAGACCTCAGTAGTCGACCGAAGAGATGTGGACAGTGAAGATAAAGCGAATGATGTGGCTATCAAGGTACAGAACCACGTACGAGAAGAGCAACTAATCACCGAGGATTCAACTTTAACAGTCCCGAGTGCAAACGACATAGACCCTCTGACGGTCCAACAAGAGCGTCGGAGACGGATCGCAGTAGCCCAGGGCGAAGTGTTGAGATGGTCTCACCTCAAGACAGTGCTCCGTGGTGAAGACTCGAAGCTCGGTTATCGAACAGCGAGAAATTCATAGAAGATGTCTGATCGGTTCACGCTAAGCGAGGACAAACGAGGGTCTGGAAAGCAAACCGACGCGTTAGGATGGCGTAGAGAAGTGAACCGTCAACAGGAGATCGAACTAGAAATGGCTAAGGAATATCAAGCCACCGAGAAGTCTCGGAGAGCCCAGAAACACAATGAAGCACTTAGTGGAAGAGAGCAAGCGGCCATACCGAGTACTGGTCAAACCGAGCCTTCGGACGAGGCACACCCGAGCTCAGGGGCAGCAGATGATACCCCAGTCACCGCACAGAGGTCATCGTTTGAGCCCGGTGTCCGTGTATGGCTGTACATGGAACGCGTGAAACCAGGATTGACGAAGAAGTTAGCACACCGATGGCATGGGCCATTCCGAGTGAAGAGAAACGTCGAAGAGTTCGCGTATGAGTTGGAACTACCCGACCGAAGCGGGTACAGGTTCTACCCAGTGGTGCATGTATCTCGACTCAAGGCTGTGAACGAATTCGGAAGTCGGCCGAAGAGTCGGCTGACACCGGAGGTGACAGAGGAAACGAGACTAGATTTTGACGAGGAATTGCTTCCCAAAGATAGCTGGGAGCCTGATCAACTCGCCGGCGAATACGAGGTCGAGGCTATCCTTGACGATCGCGTCCCGTTATCCACAAGCACCGAACCAGTCGTCCGAGAGTTCAAAGTGAAGTGGTTGGGATACGACGAACCAACATGGGAACCTGCGTCCAATTTATCGTGTGGAGGTCTTCTCTATGACTACTTGCGAGAGAAGCGCAGTGACCGACGGTTGCAAATGTCCCGGTTGCCGACGAAGACTAAATGGAACGTCACCGACGATTGTCCTGCCTGCAGTGACAGACGAAAAGAAGCTATTGTACTCAAATGAGGATTTTCTGTGGGGCCGGTGCAGCCTGCAGAGATGAATGATGAAGATTACTGTACCGAACATTGCATATTTGCGTGAAAAGTAAACGAACCAGTGAATTGGAGATTACGACAAAGAACGACAGAGAAACCAAGCTACCAATTACACTACAGCACTCTTGGAGCTTCGGGAGTAGCTTGGACAACGAAACCGAAAATACGCCGACCGAGATCATATCTCGGTGGTGGCGGTAGCCAAGTCCACGAGGACGTCCAAGCCGGCACTCAGGATGTCAGCAGGAGGAGACCCTAAAATACTGGAAGCCGGAGCCTCCAGAGCTGAGCTCGGTGTGTCCGAGGACCCAGTTGCCCACGAAGCACGAACGGCGGCCGGATCAAGAGCCGGATTAACCACAACCGAGGATGCCACACGTGCATAAGAGCGGTGCCGAGGAATAAATAGCGGCACATTGGGATTGCAGGGAGCGAAGATTGTCTTGTACGGATGATCGGCAGGAGCATCCATCCAGCACTTGCGCCACGGCTGTTGCACATCAAGGATCATGAGCTCATGAATCCAGTTTTCCGTTGTAGGAGCCCAATCCAACACTTCAAACGGATACCGCAGGTAGGAGGGCTCCAGCAGAAGCTCAGCAGGAGTCTCCCGAGGCTTGTTGTCACGCTCAATACTCCATTCCCAGACTCGATACACCATCTGCTGACGGAGACGGTCCGCACGGAGATTCCGAGCTTGTTGTACGTCTCTACTTTGCAACCAAGGCGACAACCAAAGGATCTTTACGCCCATGTTCTCTTTCGAGACGGCAAAGGTAATTCTCGACCGCCGAGACTTGGATCCAGTGGCGACGCTCCCACAAAGCGATACCTAACTCCACTTTCTCGGACTTGTCCGTGGATATGCCCTGGAACTGACGCCACAGCTTGACAGTGCGTCCGAGCCCAGTCTCGCGGATGGAGATCTTCGTCCCCGGTGGAAACCCGCTGGAGTCAAAAAGGTATGGCTGCTCGGGTAGCTGGCGACGTAGCTGCTGCCACGGTTGACCGGAGTTTTTCCAGTCCATCAGAGCAGAGAGACTTGCAGCAGACACTAGTGAGACCCCTTCCTTTGGCAGAGGCTCGGACAGACTCCGGTTCTGAATCTGACACCAAGCCTCCTGAGCACCGGGCGCGGTGAATCCAGGCTCCAAGAAAGGACCAGCTAAAGCGGCGAGTTTCTTCGATCCGAGAGGAAGCTGAAGGCTGCCGCCGATGGGAGTGAAAGTCACCAGCCTGGACCTGGTGCTGTAGAAATCGTTGCAGTGACCACTGCATGTGGTTTCCGAGCGCTCGACTGAGACCGCCTAGGGCGGAACAACGAGGACGCCGGAGCAGAAACGGCAGATGGGGCGGTGACAATCGGCCGAGAGCTTGGAGGATGGACTTGGAGACCTGGCGCCCATCAGTCCCGGAGGCGGTGGTAGGCGGTGTCTGCGCCACTGCCGGTGGCGTGGAACTAATCGAAGAGAGACCGAGGACGAAATCACCCTCTGCGAGTTCTCGCTCCACCATCTCCATTGAACGGAGACCGAATACCACAGATGCTCCCCGGACAGGCCGGTCATCCTTGCGAGGTAATGAAATCACCGGAGACGAGAATGGACTGTCCCCGGGTTTCGAAACCCGGCGTTATCCACATCACCGGACGCCAAGTCAACGACTTCGGACGAGGGTTCAGTGGCTGCAGCATTGGGAGCCGTGGCATCCCCGTCCGAGTCGGGAAGCTCTTCAGTGTCTTCCGCCTCGCTATCTGATGAGGCTGCCGGGAGCTCGTCAGCACTTCACCGTCCTCGAGCCTTCATCCGCAACTTCGGATGACACCTGGAGCGGGTGAGGACTCGGACTCCACAGATACGGCCGGCGCAGTCAAAGGAGGAGTCGGTGAGGTTGGCACGGTGGAAGTTAAAGCTGGTGCAACCGCTGTCGAAGCACTAGGAGTCGGAGAGCTCAGCACAGATGTAGGAGTAACAACAGGAGATGAGTGTGTAGTGGGTGGTAGCCGAGCAGGAATCGGAGCCGATGAACGACGTTGGGCTTCACCGAGGGACGACCGAGTCGTCGATTAAGCGGTAACGAAGCCTTTGGGGTAGTCGAACAGGTTTAGCCGCTGGGACTTGGTGCCGACGAAGTCGATGACGCTTCGGAGGAGGACCAACAGGCTGAGAATCCTCGGAGTCGCCCTCCTGGTTACCTGTGGTGCTAAGGGGCACCGAACGAACTTGTTGCGCCGAATCCGAAGCCTCGTTGTCACTTGATTCGCCGCCTGAGCGACCAGAGCTCGAGGTCGGAGGAGGTTCCACCGTCACACACGTGGTGGGGACAGACCGAGAAGACTGTAGTCGATGTCGTCGGCCGTAATGCCCGCCGAAGCAAGTGCAACGCATCAGTGTTTAGGCCGTGGTTGGCCGAGTGCTGACGGAGGATCGAGTTGCCCTCTGCAAGCCAGCGTTCTCAGTCACCAGAGCTTGGATGCGAGCCGGCACTGTACCATCATTCCGGCTGTCGCTCCAAAGCAGGTAAGACCGAATCTTGGCCATCTGCTTGGTATACGCTACCATACCAGCCTTGAAGCGCTCCTGATCCTTTCGGATCGTCCGCATGGCTGCAGCAGCGTCGGCCTCGGCGTTCTTCACACGAAGACCGAGTTGAGCCATGGACTCGGCGTGAGTCGCTATGGCAGCGTTGGTCAGAGCGAGCTTGTCTGGAGAGAGTGACAGTCTCCAGACGAACAGAGTGCAGGTGTCCGCGGCGGTATTAAAGTCACAAGAAGCTTGAGTGCAGAAAAAATCTCAGCTCTCGTTTGTACTCCGAACTCGATGGCGAGCTTCTCCTCTGCGTCCTTTGCCTGCACTTGGCACCAAGAGACCTCGTCACGCAGCAAGAACATCTCATCGGATTCGTGGAGAGGCGTCCGGACGGGAGCGACAGAAGCAGCTAGAATATCGCAGAGGCTCGACGCGCTCTGCAAGCGACGATCTAAGATGGTATCGACGCGGCAAGGAGGGTTACGGGCAACGCCAATGACGAATTTGGCGAGCTTCAAGAGCAAAATACGGTTCGACCCGGGTCGATTCGGTAGTGCTACCAGCAGAACCTTCGCCTTCGAACCGACACCCCGCGAGTTGCCGAATCCTCTGTCGGCGCGGGAGTTGGTGACAGAAGAGACCTCGCCGCCTGCTTAGCATCTCCTGAATCCTCTGATGGAGTGTGTGGTCCTCTGATGGCATGTCGGCAGGTGCCTGAGGATGCAAGGAATGAACCAAGAGTAAGAATCTAGGTGCGGATGAACGACAAGGACCAGACATACCTGTTCTGGAGGACCTAGAGCCTGCATGGCGGTCGCCCATTCCAGAGCGCGCGACGGATGGACCATGGCGATGCAAAGGAGAATCGAGGAATGAGACGCCACGACGGTCTCCAGTTACGCGGGTTCGCGTCGAGGCGGGGTAGTTGTGATGTTGAGTTCTAACGGTGGTGTAGCTACCCTGTCGTTAGGGCAACTGCCACAGAACCTTTCGATGAAAAGCGAGGGTTCACTCCATTGGATGATTATACATCCCGCGGCCGAGTGACAGAGAAACGATAGTGACATCCTGGAGCTTCGGCCAGCCTAAATAACCTGGCCGAGGGTTCCTGGATTAGGCCGAGATAGGGCTCTGTACCCATCTCAGATCCCTTGTCTCACGTCTGTACAGTCCCAAATCCGTACTTAAGTGTGAGTTGTCGCCCCTCGGTAGTACTTATGCTGAGACCTCGGAGGTTCCTACAGAGATTTGTTTACGCTTGATATTTGTAAATATGCATAGGACAAAACATAGGATGACATACAGAGGCTCTCAGCCTCACATTAAGTCGTTTATAAAACGCAGTCTTCCCCTAGCTGACAAGAGTCAAGTCCGACTTAGGTAAGTGTAGCTAGCTTATTTAAGTACCAGGACACACTCAGTTTTGTGGGATGCCTGTTGGTAGACTCAAGGTACATTGAACCGAGTTTTATCCTGGTCAGGCCAAGCGTTGGTGTGGCCGAGAGATCGGAGGCGACAGTGAAGTGTCGTTACGTGTATATTTATGGTCTATTAAGGTCCTAAGTATATATTTTGCTCCCCGTTGAAGTTATACCTCGAC